>RJWM01002434.1:0-129319 GCA_004363535.1 Dasyprocta punctata
CAGGGAAGTGCATGTGTGTTAAAGTTTTCCAAACAGAACAGATGGTAATATGAAAATTGCATTCATTTCCTAGGATTCCCACAAGTTACCACAAACTTGTTAGCTTAGACAATACAAATTTATTATCTAAAGGCCAGAACTCCAAAATCAAGTTATAGCATGGCCATTCTCCCTCCAAATCTGCCAGGGGAGAATCATTCCTGTCTCTTCCAGCTCCTGGTGGCTCCTGGCATTCTCTGGCAATGGCCGCATAACTCTAGTTTCTACCTCCACCTTACATGGCCTCCTTCCCTGTGTGTGTCAAATCTTCCTCTCCTTTCTCATAAGGACACCAGTCATTGGACTCAGCCCACTCTAAATCCATGATGATCTCATCTCTAGATTTGACCTAATGACATCTATAAAGACCACATGCACAAGTACCAGAAGTTAGGATATGCACCTATCCTTTCGAAGAACACAGTTCAACCTAGTGCTGACATGATTCCTACAGTCTCAGCGCCCACTACCTGAGTGTTGCCAGGGTAAGTCACTCTCCCCTAGGGCTTCCCAGCCTTTGCACCTCACAGCACGCATGGTCATGACATCTCAGCAAGAATGCAGCTGTTCATAGGGATCTGGCTGTTGCAGGCCTGTCCCCTGGCGCCATAATAAGGGGATCATAATTCTGTATTCCTATGGGTTGCAGCCCACCACAGAAGATCTATGAACACAGCATAGTAACAAAACTTTGGGTCACATCTCCAATCTCACAAATCTGAAGGTGTCAGAAGACTCAGAAACAACATTTCCTCCCCATTCCCTCTCCTGCAGCATTCATCCCACCAGGAGTCCTTGCACTCTCGTCTTGGCCTCTGAATGGTTGGAAACAAGGCAAGCTGTGACCACTTGGGTCTGTGAATGACCAGAGGGGCCAAAAGCCCCCTTTTCTCTGTTAACTGCCTCCCAAGGAGGCATGGATCTTAGCTTTGTGACTGCAGGCCCAAGTGTTGATTTTTCAGTTCTTTATCTTTGTCCGTTACCCCATAGGGTTCCTAATCACCCGCAGGCTGTACTCAGGGCCACACAGAAAATTTGTGCTTTGACTCTTCCACCTGTGTTTGTCTGGGGAAGGGGTTGTGATTCTGCACTTATATGGATTTTTTTTCCTGTGGTCTTGAGAAAAGGAATGTACGATTTTCCCTTCTGTGGGATTCAGAAAGAGGCCTTTCCTAGATAGAATTCACTTCACATCTCTATTTTGTATTCTGACAGCAATTGGAGCATAATCTGTCCTTCCTGAAACTCCCTAATCAACTAAGTTGGCCAAGTTCTTCCTAAACAAACCCTGCACAGCTTTCCAGTTCTTTTTCCACAAGAAATACCAAATTAGCTGCTTTGTGGTTTGCTGGTAAGCCCTGAGACCTTCGGTTCATTATTAGGCACTGCCTGCCCTACAGGGAGAACTGCCCAGAATATCTAAAACTGTCTATTGTTGAAGTTCTTTTTGTCTCATTTCTGTGCCTGTTTCCATTGGTGATCTTGAGTGTGGGCTGTATGCCCAAACCCTACCAAAGAGGGAGGAGGGGAATACATGAACAAGATGATTATGACGGCAAAAGAATCCAATTTGTTTAAAATACCCACATTTCTTTTCAAACTTAATCATTCATTCTTTCATCTGTGCAAACCTGATAGTTAACGTTGGCTGATCATAAAGATAATCATCAAATTTTCCCGGGAATATATTCTCAAATATGCTGCATAATATATATAGCTCAGCTTTCCATATTCGAATGGGAAGGTAATTTTTGTAAAAGCAATTCTTGCAAAGGGTGCTCATATCCTCATTTATACAGCTAGAGAGATTTTTTGGTGAGTAGAATCTGTCTTCCCTTGCTAGGCTCACCTCTCAGTGAGGAATCAGAGAACACTGTGGACTTGACAGACTCATTTGAGGCTTCAAAGACAAGAACCATTTAAGTTCACAGCCTCCACAACAGTTGGATAAAAAGAATTATAGTGATGCTGACACCTGCACCTTTACTCAGCTGTGCATCAGAACTTGAACTACCACAATGCCAAAATTTTCAAGAAGGGATGTTAACGTTCTTATCAGCATTATTATGGGCCACGTATATGTTTGTTCTGTGCCCCATGACCCTTTTGGCATGACTGTATAACCTACCATCCAAATGAGGACACTTCTGAGAGTGAAAGGGACCACAGTTTTTTCTTTTTTTAAATTTTATTTTAAAGAGAATAAAACAAACAAAATGAAACAGAATCAAGCCAATCAAAACAAAACAATGAAAGTAATATAGGACTTCAAAACAAGATAGTAGGAAATCAACAGTGGATACCACAATGCCTCTTGTTATCTTCAAAATAGCTATCTACTTTTGATAATTTACAGAAAAACAAAAACTTGCGGAACCACCCCAAGTACACTGTGAAGTGTGGTATATCCATCTGACACTGTTCCCCCTCCCACTCCAACATCTGTCTTTCCTCCTCCAGGTCCCTATCTCATCTCCACCTCACCTTTGAATGTTTAATCTTTCACATCCTCAGTGACCTTGTGGATAACAGTGGTTATGAGGTAGCTGGGGGAGGGGTTATTGGATGTTAGTGGTGACCATCTCTTCTCCATCCCACATTCTGATTCTGCCACTGGCACTATGAGACAACAAGAAGATGGCTAACTATGGAACTCAGCAGGGATGGATGTGGCTCTTGAATGGATTTGGGGCAACTTTTCTCCATCCATGAATTACTCCTCAATCACCAATACCTGGCTCCTTGCATGATAACCACCTCATCCCCACCCTTAGCCTATTTATATTTAGATTTATACCAGGCAAACAGCATTTAACAACTCCTCTGGTTAACCAACATTTAATCTTGATGACAGATAGAGATTTAGGGTTATAGCTTTGGAAGAACCCCTTGAGAACTCGGCTGCTACACCCACTAATGCTAAAGGAAGTTGTTACAATCACATAGGAATAAAGTGTTGTTGTCAGAATTTGTCTGGAGATGGAATTTCCAAAACCCATTTCAACAAGCTTAGTTTCACGTTTGCCAACATGAGCAGCCAGAAATTCATTACATTTAACATGCACTGCAGTTTAGAACTTATTTCCTCTTGTATGGCAATGTGGAGCATTCTCCATAGAGTAATCTATTCTCTGCTCTGTTCTTTCTAACACTTTAATTATTTGTCTTGTTCCATGCAGTTTCATGATCACTTTTGATTGTTTAGACTACCAGAGAAATGATTTACAAAAGATAGATTTCCTGCCTATTATTTCTAGATCCTGGAAAGTTGACTCTTATAGTGACTTCATCATTATAGCTTTACTTGTGGGCACCTAAATGCTATCTTAGTTCACTTGACGATTTCTTACTCCCACCACTTGTTTCCAAACATGGATTTCACATCTAGAGGGTTGAAGGCTGCTGTGTGCTGGGGATGGGGTTTCCCACTTGTTCTTAGGCTTCTAACCCCTCCTGTAGTTCATCAAGGATATCTGAATTCATTATTATGTCTTTCTGCCTTGATTAGGCTAGTTAATAAGAAATTCATCTCAAAGTTAGTTACAGATGGAAAATATCTATAAGGAACCTTGTCCGGGAGGACACAAAATACCTTGCAAGTACTGGGTACTCAATGTATTTATTAACTGAGCTCACTTTAAGCCCAAAGCATCCTTTATAAAAATGTTCGGGTATATTTGGAATATCTCTAGTGAAGAATTTCTCTCACTTACCATGGAGAGAAAGTAGGCCATAATTCATCATTAGGAAGGTTTTGCTTATGAGCCAGGATTACACTATATGCTGGGCAGAGCTTTTGGCTGGTACTTCTTGTGTGGACCTCAGTTACACACTGATGACATTAGCTCCATGGCCTTAAAAATTCACTTTACCTCCTTGGGTTTCATGTCCTCACTCATAAAACATGGACCATAGACTGAAAGCATACTCTAATCTCTCAGGTCATAATTTCCATTGTTTTATCCCTCTCCTCAGGTAAGCAGTACATTTAATATTGTTTTTAAGTACTGCTCATGTGAAACATTTAAAATGTATAGAAAATTATAAACAATACTACAATAACTATTTACCATTCACCAATACTTAACACATCTCAAAATTTTGTCATATTTCGAGTCTTATCTTTCTTACAAAAAAGAGATAAAACAACACAAATGAATATAAAGCCTTGTTTGAAGTCTTCTCTGATCCCACTATACTCCAGCTCCTCAGAGATGAACACAATCATGACACCAGTACTCTTTTTTTATTTCCACCCTTGTTTTTACACTTTCATAATATGTATGGGTATTCACAAAATATAATTAGTATTTTGTGTGCATATTTTAAAGTTTTATAATAATGATGTCATAATTTAAACTCTTTAATCTTCTTTCTTCTCATTTTAACTTCTGAGAGTTTAGGATAAACACTATTATTGAGTCAGCCTGTCAAATTTCTGTTAAGAGTTGATCTCACATAATGAATCCCTTATTCTATAAATCATTTTTGTTTTTCTATTGGGAGTTCATTTTGATTTATTCAACTTCAATGAACTCTTCGCTCTTCTTTGTCACAATTTAAAAGTGTGCATTCATGAAAGGGAAAGAAAATTTTCATTCTAAATTGTAGAATTTCAGTATTAAATTAGAAGAACAATGATAGGCAATGATACCATTTTGTAGTGTAGTTTATCTGAAAAATTATTAACAGCCTCTAGTTCACTTGTCCTATGGAGAAACAATTTCCACAGGATGTAGAATGAAGAATGATGGTTTCATTGTACCTATGTCCTCTGGGAAGGTGCCAAGAAAGGCCTGCTAAACACTTGGATGGCCGGGTAAATTTCTCATACTTACTCATCAACATTGTCTTTCTTACAAGCTACGAACCAGGGAACCCTTTGTCTTGTTGAGTGCCGTAGAAAATACCAGCATGTACTAAAACTTCTGTGATAATAGTGATGACAGTCACTATTCTGAATGCAAGGCACTGGGAAAGAAGGAATGAGACAAATCAAAGCAGATGTTAACCTTTATTTGGACCCAAATCACATACCCTGTAATTATCAGACCAAAAGAAAATTAGAGTCAGCATTATTAAATCCCCTTCAGCTAAAAATGGGCGAGAATGATAATGACCACTTACTTTTCAACATCTCACATTAATATCAGAGTACAAAACAATATTCCAGCATCTGGTCAAAAATATAACTTTCTACATTTTATAAATATCACTGCTGTGGTAGTACTGAGAGTCCGAGCTATTTGATAAGATTATGTAAGTCAAGACATGATTTGAACTCTGATGGAAAGAGGAGTATTTATCACTCAGAGAGCTTCCTTTTAGGCAACAGAAAGCATCTTCAAAGCCAGTAAAGTCCCCTGCATCTGAAATAATGAACAAATTAATTTCCCATTTGGGGAACATCTGCCGGATTGGTAGCTATCTACCCAGGGAAATGGTCCTTTTCTAAGGCCCTCAGAGACTGGAGACATGTGAGAAAACTCAGATTAGTAACCAGTGGAGTGTGTCAGACAAAGCATCTAGTTGTGTTGTTAAACTATGCACCATCCTGCATCTGAGACTCCAAAATCAAAATTCAAAAAGAAAAGCTTCTTTGAACACCTCTCTTGCTTACTAAAAGAGTATGACAAAATGCCTTGGGAAATCAGAAATGATAAAGGGAGTTTCTTAAGCATGAAAAAACAATCTTTGCACCCGAGACACTGTTGCTGATCCTCTAGAAAATAGCAAAGGAAAATTCAACATCAAATGCAGATGTTGGTGTATTTCCCCCCAAATCTCCCATGTTCTCATTAATCACTGCAAAGCACAAGCATCTCACACTATTCTTAACTGTAGGAAAACTATTGCTTTAAAAGGTTTAAATATCATATAGATATAATCTCTTGGTGTCATCCCTGCAACAATGGTTAACATTTACTGAGCTGTTCCCTCAGATAAGGCACTGTGCCAGGCACTTTATATCCATTTTCCCATATCATCGTCAGCATAATAAACTACAGAAATTAGCATGAGGGAATATGAGTAGATAACCTGGTGCAAATTGACTCAAGCAAAAAGAGAATAAAGCAAAAAGATAACATAACCAAAAGCCGGGGCCAACTTTAGGCACAGTTTGATGCAGGGCTCAGTGTCAGGACACATTTTCTTCTGTCTTCATTCCCTAGCTCTGCTTTCTCAGGTTCACCTCTTTTCTCCATTTGGTTCATACCTCATAATTTCAAGATATGGCAGCTGATAGCACCAATCCTCATTTTCTGTCAAAATTAAACCCAGTGGAGAAAGCGTCTGTTCCTATCACAACATTCTCAGCAAGTCTCTGGTTCTGAGTGGGTCACGCTAAGGCCTCAGAGCATGACATTTTCTTAGGCCCAGGCCCCATGATGAATCTCTGAGTGGCAAAATGAGTCCCATTCAGAGAACCTGGACTGAAAGCAGAGAAAAATATGGCTCCTAGAAGGAAATTCCAGGAGAAAGAAAAGTGGATGCTGGGAAAATAGAGGATATGAAATTTTTAAGGTAGGGGAGAGAGGCTGGAAATATTCTAGATGAGGGAACTACATGATCCGAAAGTATACAGGGAAATAAATATGAATTCTATATAAAGATATAGAATTTATTACATTATCAGGCTATGGTGATCTCTCAGTAACTGTGTGAATTGGCTCCAAGATCAAGGATACCAAAGTCCAAGTGCTCAAGTTCTTTACATGAAATGGTACATACACATAACCTATACACATATCCTGTGTACTTTAATGCATCTCCAAATAATTTATAACACCTAAGGCAGTGCAAATGCCGTGCAAACAGTTGTTTTACTATGCTGTTTGGGGAATAATAACAAGGAATAAAATCTGTGCAAATTCAGTTACAGACACAATATTTCCCACCCATAGTTGGTTGAATAAGTGGACATAGAACCCATGGGGTTCTATGGGGGTAAAAAGGCCAACTGAACTGTGACTGAGCAATGGAAGGCAGCACTAGCAGAGCAGGATACATCCAAAATAGGGAAGGTCTTAAATCAGACTTCTAGTTTACATCACATTCAGTAGGCAAGAGAGTCACTGTATAGACCTGGAGAACATAAGGTGAAAGATAATTGTGAAAACATGGGCTTTCTGGAACACTAGACATTTGGTGTAGAAATGTGAATCATTTAGGCCTTTAATGCCCCATCTCTGAAGTCCCAGCCTTACTGATGTTGAGTGTGGCTTGAGAGTAAGGAGAACCTATGGATATCTATAAATATTGCCTTAAACAAAAGCTCATAGACCATTATTGTGCGTTTTTATGAAATATTAATATAATCCTTGGGATTAAAGACATAGAATCTCAGCAAGAAATGTGCTCTCATGATTGGGACAGAACCAGACAGTAACAAAGGCAACTTCAAGGCCCATTAAGTATTTGGGGGCTAAAAGAATCTACCCTGGGACCTGTTCCATGTGTTTCCCCTACATGGATTTACTGACTCGAATATGATTTTATACCTTTGGCTATTTAAGACAGGAACTTCATAGGATTTCACAGGTGAAGGTCTAGTGGGGTAGTCTGTGGAAGTGGGGCTGGATATACAGGAAAGGATGGTCCGTCTGCCAATCTACACCACATCCTAATATCACAGTTGTGTCAAAATTAGGTATGGCAGAAAGAACCTCCTGCTATTGTGATTCGACTTTTGAATGATGTCAAAGAAAGGGAATACGAACTAAAAACAAAAGTCCTGGATACTAACTGAATAGTCCTTAACCATGAAATTTCTGAAACATGACTGGAGGAAGTATCATGTCAGTGGAATTCATTGACTATTTATTTATCTACAGCCAGTCAACCTCAGTGGGTAATTGTATAAGTCATCTTCAAGATAATACATCTCAGAATATAACTCTCTGGTTTCTCCCGTGTATACCAATTATGGCATTTGTGACCATTGACAATCACCAAAAGAAAGTGAGGATTAGGAACCAGAAAGGTATAGGTGGCTCTGTTATCTGGGACAATAACATAGGGGTACCCCAGGAGTTCCTAGCAAGCAGAAAGCAAGCTGGAAGGCTGCTGAGGTTTTGGAAGTAGGAAGGCACAAGCACACAGCTGAGAAGTACTTACTGCTTACTTAACTGCTGCCACCGAAGGGGTGACGAAACAAGGGAAGGTTAATTAGATTCAAAAGATTTTGAATACCCACTAAAGTCATTTTCTGATTTTTGTCAAGGAGAACCCTGATGGTGATTTGAAGCTTTTTAACCGTAATTCTGTCTCTAAAACTGTGTGCAAGATAGTTCCCCTAATGTGCCAATCAGACCTTAAGGCAGATTTAGAAAAATGTCCTGAGAACAAATTGGGTTAAATGGTGTGTCCTGAAGTTTCATGTTTTTCTTAATAAAAGTATACATTTTGTTAATAAAAAAAAGTAAATAATTACTCTCTGAAACTTTTAGAACAAAAGTGCAACTGTAGGCTGACACAGTAGCGAATTTCAATGTCTGGGATAACTGTAGCAGAAGGAAGAGTATGAGGCACCTTTCTCAGGATGTTCATAGTTTTCAAGAACACTGAATTAAAATAATACCAAGATAATTCGGCTAAAGCATTAAGTAACTGCCCTGTTTTAGACATGGCTTTGTCTGGTGTATAAATGATCTTGCTGGAGCAGATTTGACACAGATAAGAGGAACACTGGCAATGTGCCCAGAATCTCCAAAGCTAGAAATCTTAGGGAAAAAAAGTGTTTTTCCTTTCTTTTGGGTCACCTTAGGGTCTTGAATTGAGGCCACAATCTCTTTTTTATCTAAGCCTTCTATGCTAAGGGGAGTTATTAGATGGCTGCAACTCCCTACTTTCCTCAGTAAAGTATGAGAAAATGCTGCCGAAGATGAATATAATAGGAGTGAGGGATAAGGTAGGGGAATGAGATGCATAGCACTGAACAGTGGGTATGGTACTAAGCCCAGAGAGAGAAAAAGCATCAGGGACTATATCAGAAAACGTTTCTTACTGCTATGATTTGAATGTGTTCACCCAATTTTATGTGTAGGAAATTTAATCCCCAATGCAGTAGTGTAGAGAGGTGGTTAGCTATGAGGGCTGTACTTGGATTAATACCAGCATCAATAGTATGGGAGAGTTAATGCATCAGTGGCTTCCTGATGAAAGGATGGACTCCCTTCCCCTCTATTGCACGTGTGCACTCTTACACACTTCTACCTTCCATCATGGTAGCAAGCAAGAAGGCCCATACCAGATGTGGAACCTTGACCTTGTACTTGCCTGGTCAGAACCGTAAGAAAGAAATCTCTGCCCTTTATAAATTACCCAGCCTCAACTATTCTGCTACAGTAGCACAAAACAGACTGAGATACTTATAAAGGGAATCAACAAAAAGGAATTAAATCAGAAAAAATTTTTACACTCCTAGGGTCAAGCCCAGAGCCTCACGCATGCTAGGCAAGGCCTCTAGCACTGAAGTAAAGTAAAAGTGGAACCAGAGAGAGAGTCACTGGCAAGACTGCACTGTTACTGGGAGTGCTAATATAAAAGGCAGACCCAGATAAAGAAAGCAGGTGAGGAGTGAATGGTGGAAGCACCAGCCTCTGCCCCCTGATAGAGCCAAGCCCCTCATCCCCTCTACCTCCCTGTGCCAGAGAAGTTGAGATAGCATCCCATGCTCAGTCTAGATCTATCACACCAAGGGAGCCAAGCAATGAGGTGGGGAGGAATTCCATTGAGACTTACTAGAAAAAGGGGAGAGACATACCTTGCTACCTTTCAAAGGAAAAGAGAGTGAGGGGGAAAAGGCTTCATGCTTCCACAATACTGCTATGGGACCTGAGTAAGATGAGCCCTGGGCACTACACTTTACAGAACCCTAATTGTGTCTGTTAATATCAAATGCAAAACAAACAAACAACCAAATAATGATCTTAATACTAACCATCGACAGTGGACTGTATCCAGACAGATTTATAATCAAATCCTCAGACCAAAGTATTAAAACACCTGGACATAAAAAGAATATACTTAAAGCCAAAGGGTAGCCTTTCCAGGGCTCTAGAAACCTGGAGGCAAAGGCTATTCAGGGACCCCAGGGCCTGTCTGTTCCTGAGATCAGTGGTGTAAAGGACCTCCACGTTGCCCTCCCCCAGACCCAAGCGTGATTGTGTTTACTTGTAAGCAGTACAGGCTGTATAGAGGTGACTTCCATAAATTGGCTTTCAGTTTAATTAGTAAGTCGGGGTGAGGCTGTGTACATATCTTCATGAGAGCAAGCAGTTGATGATGGACTAAGGTTTGTCATCAGCGGCCACGGTTGAGCTCAGAAGAGCTATGGTATCATGGGGCTAAGATATGAGATAAAGTCTCTTCTGAGACCTGCATGGCTCCAGAAGAAAATTCCTCCCCAGAATTGGCCACAAATCAGGTTACTCGCTAGCCATAACCTAAATCAGGCTGTTCCTGTCCCTTCTGCAAGGATGCTTCGTCCCCTCTGTTACAAGACTCGCCAGCCTTGCCACTTGTCTAGTACATCCAGCTACAACCCCCTCACCATTTTCCTCAATGAATAAATCCCAAGGTTCTGGGTGTCTCATGGCCTTTATTTGCCTGAGAACAATTGTTCATCCTAGATCCCTATTGTACCCCTATTTTGTCTCTTGCTCTTTCTTCCTCCCTAGCACCATAACTCCAGGCAGGAGATTGGAGTCCACTGCAGAGGTCGCTGACAAATGACTTCAAGACTGTACGTGAACAGTCCTTAAGTGGAAAGGCATGATGACTGGAACAAGACTTTCAGGAATGGGGGTGTGAGCTACAGTCTGAGGTCCGAGCAGCACCAAGAACTAGAGGGGACCTGGTATGCTGCAGGCTTGCCAGTAGCCATGCACTGTATAAGGAAATCTGAGGGCCACAGGAAACCACCCAGAGAAAGGTCATTTCTTCTTGTTCTGAATGTCCACCTCACGTTGTGTAGGAGTTTGTGTTCTTGGCTAATGATCAAGAATTTCCTGTCACTTCACTGCGAATGTGAGTGTGTTGGGGTTGGAGGGGCTGTGGGAGGCTATTTGCCAATCTATAACCCACTTGACACACTGCATATTTTATCTTGAAAGAGTGTTTACCTTAGCTAAACAAGGAGGAATGAAATTTCTGGAGCAAGAAGTCAGAAATCTCTGAGATTTATCCTTTATCCATTTCAGACATACTATTCACCTAAAGCCTAAAGAGCTTTAGAATCTTTGAAAAATAAAGTTTAGCTTACAAATGTTTTTCCCTTACATCTCTCCAGAGGCTGTGGAATTTAACTAGAAGGCATTTATGATCTCTGATGAAAGGTACTCATTAAGTATAATTGTTATCATTACCCAAATTCTATTTTTACTATCTTCATTTTTTATATAGATGGTATGGTCCACAAGAGCTCTAGAATTAGCATTTTTATCCACATTCCCACACATCTCAGGTCCTGTCTTGAGCCAGAAGGTGGACATCTCAAAGCCTTGGTTGCTGGTCACTGGCCTCATGGCACCGTAGGCCAGGAGCTCCTGTAGGTGGCCCTTTCTGGCAAGCATAAAATTTCATTCCAAAACAAATGCCTTGATAGTTGGCTTGCTGTGGGTACAATCAGTCACTTTCTCAGAATGAGGAGCAAAGGGCTAATTGTTCTGCAAATGGACAATTGCCACTGTAATTATTAGCCCCTGTAATTTTTCATCCATATATAATTGCACATACAGACCGAGGAGCAATGCTCAGGCTGTCTTCCTGCAATTCCGCCCAGGAGGCTTCTCATTGTTATGCTCAAGTTTTTTTCCACTTGTCTCAGTCACAGTTGGTTGTGCTTTTCCATGATTGTCCTTTTTCACTCTGTAAAATACAAATGCAAAAGCTGTTTTTAAAAAGTTCCCCAGAACAATTTAAATACTAAATTAGCCCTCTGGTTATTTGGTTTGTGTTAAATGTGATGTGGATGTTTACAAAGGCAAATGTCTGGCTGACGTTTATGGAATCATAGAAAAGAATGAAGCTAGGAACATCCCCTCCGCTCTGCTCTCCCAGTAGCCTATGCACTTTTCAAAGTTCTCCAAGAAAAGAAATCGCACACCCTCTCTAGGCAACTCCATCTTAGTGATATGCCTCTAACTTTACAATGTTGAGCACTGAATGTTCCAAACTCATTGAGGACTTCTAGGATTCTCACAGTGGAAGGAAGCAAGTTGTTAGTTTCTCTGGGCATGGAGGAACCAAATTTGTTTCACCTAGATTTGTAACCAGACACCAATGTAGGAGGTAAATTGGTTTGCTTTCACTTACATGCAAAGTTTCATACAAAATGATTTTTGAGGCATCTGGCATTTCTTATAAGGCATTTGGCCAAAATCCACTGGGCTTCCTATCACCTGCAACCCCAAACTCTCAGCTCAGGGCAGAAAGACATCTGGGCAAACCGAGGACACGCAGAGGAGAATGCTTCCTCCTAATTTGCAAAGCTGCTTGAGAACTCCTCGTACCAAAGGGCATCCCACTGTTCCTGCTTCCAAAGCATGGCTGGAGCCCTAGACAAACAAGTTTACCCGCTGCCTGCAGTGCTGTGGGCTTCTCTTCAGATAAAGAAGCTCAATACTCAAGAAAACTCTCATAATACAAAATGTGGAAAGCTTGGTAATGTTGAAAAGGCAAGACTGTTTAAAGGATTTGGGGCAAATCACGCAATTAGGCAATTCTTTGAATTTTTTCCCTGTTTTTTCACTGCTTTCAAGTAAAAGTGAAACTCGCTGAAAGATACAATATGTACCCACTGAAATTGGTAAGAAAACCCTGGTAAAATAATTTGCTATTAAAGGTAAGGTAAATCTGTCTGTGCATAGACCCAAATGGACATCCACATGCTTGAAGATCTTCATGGCAGCCTCAAAATAACATTCAGCTGCTCTCTACATGATGATCCTAAGAGCTGTGACCTGAGAATGTTAATAGCCAGTGCTGAGATTATGCATTGCATTCTAGTGCCAAAATTCCCCTTTTTTCTGCTCAAAGTGAATAGGATCCTAATGTACCACATTTGTTTTTGTGAGACTGCATTTGCCAGTTGGCCTCAGTGCAAGCCCAAGCACTTCAACAGCATTAATAAGAGGAATGGTGATCTGAAGAGCCTTATTTTTGTCCCTAATATTCACCCCAAAAGGAAATATGCTTCTTACTAATAATAAAGGATGTGACCAAAAATACTGAGTGTATTTATCTGTTACCAATCCATTTACCAAAGCTGATATTTCCTGTCGGAGGTGTTTTAGAAGCTCTGAAACAATTAACCTCTTCATCACTTGCCCTGCCAAACACCAGGGTCTTGCAGGTTTTGTATAGTGGGTTCCACTGAAAATCAGCCCCTTCTCCCCCAACACACGAACCAAGTCCAAATATCATAGTGACGGTAAGGGCTGGGTGCTGAGCACTGCTCCCACATTTCACTTGTATTGACTCCATTTATCTTCACAAAGACCCTGTCAGATAGGTCCTTTAGTCTCCACACTTTACAGTTGTAGAAACTGAGACACAGACGTACTGGATAACTTGCCCAAAATCACACAGCTGCTAAGTGATACTTTCCGCAGACTCTGCCTATATATGATGCTTCCTCTGTGTCATGGATGTTTTGGGTTTTAAGATTTTGTAGAAACTGACCCATTGCCCTCTACCCAGTGTCAAGGAATAAGGGGTTAAATAGTAGGCCTTGCCTCCATTCTTTAAAGCAAGGGCCCTATAACATCCCTGCTGTCATTTAGTGTATTTGTAGTTTGGCTGGAATTCTGACTTCCAAATCAGATGTGCTAAAAATAATCTTGGGCCCTGTTTCAGTACAGGTTCTCCAGATTCACTTAGACATCTCTGAGTAAGTTTGCAATATGGCACATGTATTAGACAGACAAGCTCATGATAGGTTATGTGTCTAAAGAAATAACAAGCAGCACACAAAAGCCAGTCACTTCAGATTTATAACCAGTAAGCATTTGTCAATGACAGTCACTCAACCTCAGTGCTCATTACTAATTCTCCACGAACCAGACAGTGTTATCAAACAAGAAGACAGTAAAATATAAGCCTAGTTGCCAGGCATATCTTCCTTCTCTTTTAGCTTGCTTAGCTCCATATAATATAGAACAATGATTTTTTTTGTTACTCTGTACATAAATATCTTTACTGTTTTAAAATAAGTTTTCGGAAGACTTTGTAATAATTTGACAGTCACTACTTTGTTGAGATATTTGTTTTTTAAATAAAAGATGAATCTTTTTTTAAAAAAATTATCCTGATAAAACTGTTAAGTCTTCATTTTTAGTGCCTTTGGCAAGCTCTGTAAGTTAATGAGCTGAAAAATAGATTCGGCACTACATTTGAATATTGAAGGAACTTTTTTGATCTCTGAAGCCCAAGAAAATGTGCAAGAGGCACCAGACTTGTGGTCCCCATATCATCCGGGGTATACATCTGGTTGTGACCGTTTTTCTCGTCCCAGAGCCAGTGAAGGCCACTGCCCTGCCTGATACCCTCCAGCCCACCCTATTTCTACTCAAAATCTGTCTGCAAGCCAAGAAGGGTACAGGGAGAGCTGCTCCCTAACTAGGTGTAGAACAGCATCACTCAGGGCTGGATTCATAATGGTCTTTAATTTTTTTTTAATAGTGAATTAGATTAACTGTAGTTTTTAGGCCATAGGATATTTTCTTCCACATGTGAATCTTTGTGAGCATTGTGTCTCTCTGGTCACCCAGCCTGTAGCCCTCCAAGTTTTCTTCTTATAACTTATGTTTCTTTTCAGGGTAATTAACTCAGGGAGAAACCAGCAATCTGCCTTGAGCTTCACAGTCACTGGATTCCAACTAAAAACAAAAGGAGAAAACTCCAACACTTGGCCCATGGCCCAGCCACCACTTTCCTCAACAGGAGCATTTTCTACAGGTACTGCTGCTGGCCAAAGGGTGGAGACTGGGTTTTTAGCCACAAAACTTCACTTGCTTTCCACCCTTAAGATGACAGTGTTTTAACCAAAGAACCACAGATCACGGAAGAGTATTCTTTCTCCACAAAGGTAAGCACAAAGCCCAGGTTTATCAAAAACGCAATTTCCATCAGTACTTTAATTAAGTGTTAACATTTCTGGCAAGAACTATAAATTGCATTTTCTAATGCAATAAACGTCAACTGATGACATTTAAGAACTCAGCTGAACTTATGTAATGTTTCCAATAATAAGTGTGTCTATTTAAGATGTCAGTTAAAAGTTCAAAACCTTGATTTGTGGGTGCCACCAAAGAGAACAGACAGAATTTACACACTGGAGTCTTCAGGAAGAATTTCTAGAAGGGTGATAGATTTTGACCAAAATTTAAGCTTACTTTCAGCCTGCAGATTGGCTTTTTTTTCCATTTTCTTGTGCATCCCAGATGCTTAGAAAAATCTCAGTAACGCTACACATGTTTATAAGACTGACTTAGTCAATTTTACAGTCAAAGTCTATAATGCCTTGTCCCCTCTTAACAAGCTGATAGCCCCTGACTGACGTCCCTCATGCCAGAGTGATGATACTGCTGGCTCTAATCTCCCAAATTCCTTTCAATCTGCTTACTGGTAAGAAATGACTTTCCTTTCTGTCTGGCTGACAGATGCCGTAAACTGCACATTACTTTGTCAGCCCTGAAGTCAGGGCATCGATAACTTCCACAGGGACAAAGTTGATAATAATCTCTTAGTATAAAATTGTCTTTTAGAAAATTAGATAAATGTGAACCTCTCCACACTGTCAGCAACATCACTCAGGGCTGCTTCCCAGGTTTTGACAGCCCATGACAGCAGGACACCATGAGCGCTGGGATATGTGAGCATTTGTTTTCAGGCCTTAGCTCGCCTAACCACCTCACTCCTCTTCATTTGCAGGTGACAAATGTGGCTGCACAGGACGCCTTGGCCACACTGTGGCCTGACCACCCTGCAGCCCTGCAAGTGTGGCCTGCCTTTCACAGGTGGCTCCTGAGCCCTGCTTTGAATCTGCAAACTCCAGGAATAAATAATTCATCTTGCTCCCCTAATATCACTTTATACAGAGATTTCAGGGGCAGAGCTCTCAGAATAGCCATATTACAGGTAAAAGAACTAGGGAGGGAAAGGAAGTCCCAGGCTGACTCTGGGCTATGCTGTCACACTGCTCCCCAGTCCACACCAGAAATTAGCTCAACAAAAGGAACTAAACGGATTTATAGGGCCTCTGAACTAGCGATTGTTGGAAGAGACCATCTGGTCCAGACTAAGGCTCAGGCAAGAGCATTTTGGGCCTTCTAGATGTTTCTCAGTAGGTACTTCTGATTTCTAACTAGCCAGGAAGGAATTTATTTCTTCTAGGTCAAAATTTCTTTTTCTCTTCCTACAGATGACACCTTTTCCTCAAGTGGTTTTTCTTTCCTCAGCCCTCAATCAGTCACTGCTGAGCCATTGATCAGTTCTCCAGGATGAGCTCCTGGGCCTTTTCTACCTTCAAAAGTGTTTAGGATATAGCTCCAAATGCCCAAGAAATCCTGGTCACTCAGGGCCGGCCATGCCCTTCAGCAGATCATCAAAATGTACAGACTAACAACATTTTGTGAATTTACAAAGAGCCAGGAGGAGACACACACACAGGAGGACACAGGCTTGCAACAATTCTCCATGCCACTCTCAACAAACAATGTGCAGGCAATGGTTGCCAAGACCTGAGTGTCTCCCCACCTGCCCTCTCCCACACCCTAACCCCAACCCCCACCAAACATACACAAGAGTTTGCAGCCTCCAAGCCCCTCTCCTGCACCTCCCCACTTACTGGCCCTTGCCTCATTCCTGACCCCTTCAGTCCAGCTCCACTTCAGGAAATTTACTCTGGCTGCTGTCTTTCCCCTGTAGTCTGCTCAGTTTACTCCTCCATGCCACTTAGCTCTTTGGTCAAACGTCACCTTTTCACAGTCCCAGCCCAACCTCTCTAAGTCATATTGCAACACACCCCACCTCACACCCATGCTCCTCACTCCTATCCTGCTCTATTTTTCTCTTTATTAATTACTTTCTAACAAGTTTCTGTTAACCTGACTGCACCAAGGGATGCTTAGATATTTGATTAAACATTAGGCTTCATGTTTTCATGAGAGTATTTCTGGGTGAGATTAACATTTGAAGGAGTACTCTGAGTAAAGCAGAATGTCCTTCCTCAATGTGGAGAAGCTTCCTCCAAGCCTTTGGAGACCTGAGTAGACTGGAAGGTAAGGAAAGGAAGAATTTGCTCTAGCTGACTGTTTTCCAGCTGGGACCTCAATTTTCTCCTGCACTCAGGTTGGACATAATACCATAAGCCCTCCTGGCTCTCAGACATTTTGACCTGGACTAGAATTACATTATTAGCTCCCTTCCACAAACTCATAGTTGTCCATAATCTGGTACACCAAATTCATATATATATATATATATATATATAAGCTCTTGGGCCTGTCCAGGATATTTATCACACAGGAAGGATCCAGATTAATGTACATACTGTTGCCAGGTTTGGAGTGCCGAAGTCTCCTTCTAGAGGTGGTTTCTATGTTCTTTCTGTCCTGAACAAAGAATTGGTTGAGACAATTACAAACAGGTTTACATTTGTTAAAGGTAAAAAAAGAAACATGCTCTGCAGAACAAGTTTCGGTCAACTAAAGGTAAGAAAAGAGATGCTCCCTTCAAATAATACTGGAAGGGGCCACTGGAAGAGTTAACAGTAGACCCAACTTGATAGACTACAGTCTTTTTGTAACTACCACTCCTCAGGCTAACATCAAGTCTAGGCCATCTTATCAAAAGCCTACTCAAGTTCTGGCATGAAGAACTGAAGATAGCACTCTCTGGTTCCAAGTGTTTTGGGAAGTGTTTTGCACTGTGTGTCTTGGAACTTTGTGATTCACAGATTATATCCACTTCCTCAGCTAGTTTGCAATACCTTAATCTCCTACCTCAGTACCATACATTTCTCTTAGTTATTGTGTCTGCTCATCACCAGTTTCTGCCAGCTTTTATATAAACCACAAAGGCAGAAATATTGGCCTTTATGTTCATCGATACATTTTCAGCACCTGGAGAAGTGCCTGGCAGATAATAAATAAATAAATATTTGAAGACTAGATGAATGAGTACACATAAGATCAATGATGGGGAGCCCAGGACCTTGGAGGAGAACGAGAAGGGCCCCACGAGGGGCCCCCGCCCGGCCCGAGCAGCACAGGCACCAATCAGGACTCAATATGGACTGCCTTCCGGGGTCCTGAGCCCAGGACCTCGGAGGAGAACGAGAAGGGCCCCGCGAGGGGCCCCCGCCTGGCCCGAGCGGCACCGGCGCGCGTTCTTGGAATCAGGGACAAACACTACGCCCCCCGTCCCCCATAAGCAACCTGCTGTTTCAGAGGTCTGGCTGGATTGATAGCAACCAAAGAACAGCAGCCAACTTTTGTTTTGTAGATTTGGCCAGGCTCTGGTCAGCAACCCAAGCATCTCTTTACAGCGGGCAATGTAGCAAGCATGGGGGATTCTCTTCTGCCTTGTCTTTTATTATTAATAAAATATTAAAAAAAAAAAGATCAATGATGGGCTCTCCAGGATGCCATGAAGGTGTAAGAACTGGTGGGGCTGGAGGGAGCCATCAGGTATAAAGTACCAGAAGAGTATCAGATGGCTTGTCCAGAAAACCTCGTTTTCTCCCTATTGGCTCACATGTGCAAGAGCACATCTGAGTTAAGGGAACTGAATCCATTCTTTTTATGGAGAACTCACTCCCATGATGCCTAACCCACTCCTGTTGTAACAACATTAATCTGTTCAAAAGGCAGAGCCCTTGTGATCTAATCACCTCTGGTTAGTCACCACATTCCAACACTGTTGTACTGGTGATTAAGTTTTCAACAAATAAAATTTAGGGGACACATCCAAACCATAGCAGAAAGCAACACCAATGGATGGATTAAAGGAGTGATGAATGGAAAGAAGGATGGATAGGTGGGTGGATGGATGGATGGATAGGTGTAATCCTCCTCACTATCCCTATGGTTCCAGTTCAGCATCTTTTCTCAAGTTCTTGACCCTGATTGTGATACTCTGGCCCTGCCCACCAGTTCATCCCCCTTCTCATTGTAGAATACAAAACAATCATCCTTTAGCCCTCGTGGTCATCAGACCCCTCTTCTTCCCTAGATGTCCCCCTCTTAAGGCATATTTTACTTTGCTCCCTAACACCCAGAGTACTGCTCCTTTAAGACCCTTTAAACAATCTCCTTAACCTGCAGGACCCACACTGCAGGATACTCCTAGAAGTTAGATCTCTTTTCCTCCAGTGGAGGCCCTTCCTTCTCCAGCTATCTACCTGGTTCTCATTTCCCTACTTGCCAGGAAATGGTCATTTCTAGTCCCTGCATCTGGCCCTCCCTGGGGAACACTGGTGCTGCGATTTCACTTCTCTCTAATGTAGAGCTCAGAGCGTGGGCTCTGGAGCTAGATAATCTGGGTCAACACCCAGATCTGTCCTGTCACCCACTACGTGACCTGGTTGTGTCTCTCTGTCTCAATTCTGGCATCCGTAAGGACCCTCCTCAGAAGGTCATCACAGTGCTGAAGGATGCAGTACATAGAGTGCTCAGAACAAGGTTGCCTCTTTCCCTCTCTCTCTCTCTCTCTCTCTCTCTCTCTCTCTCTCTCATTTTCTTTTTTTCTGTGACCAGGTCTTACTGTGTTGTCTAGGCTGGATTTCAACTCCTGAACTCAAATGATCCCCCAATCTCAGCCTCCAGAATGCTGGAACTACAAGTATACACGACTATACATGGTAAGAACAATGTCTACTGCACAGGCTTGCATTTATTATGATCTATTCCAACTTTTCATAAATGCACTGTTTGCCTCTAAGCTCACATCTTGGTGCTTGTTTTGTTTTGTTTTGCTTTGCTTTGCTTTGTTTTCTGCAATCCCCAATTCTGTTGTATCTCCACTTTTCCTCTTTCTTGTACCTTCCACAAAATAGGGATTTCCAAGGGCTTGTGTAACTGAGAAGAACAATGAGGAATTTAGATAAGCCCAGTCAAACCCCTTCCGAAACCCAGCATGATTTCATTCCTGATCTGATGACCTCGCGTGGCATCTGATTTTTCAATTATATCTGCATATCCTGGTCCTGGCACCTCCCTGGAAACGTTCTGCTTCTGAGGCAACTCTATTTCCCAGCTAAGAAAAATTCCAGCACCTCAGGAACAGCTATGTGGGAAGGATTCAAGAGGACACCATGATTTTTCAGCATAGTACTCTTCGATCTTTTTTTACTTGTGTGATATGCTGCTATGATAAAAGCTTAAGTAAAATAAAATGCTTCCTCTTAGAATATAAACAAAAGACAACATAACTGAAAAGCTGGGCCAAGCCAAGCACAGTGGCACACACTCAAAATCCAACTCATTAGGTTGAAGAGGCAGGAGGTTTGCAAGTTCAGGCACAGTGATATCCTGTTTCAAATAAATAATAAATAAATAAACAAACAAATAATAGCGGCCAGCTCTGTTTCCTTTTTTTATAATAGTGGCAAAATACATGTAAAAAAATTTATCATCGTAACCACACAAGTGTAAAGTGACATTAAGTACACTCACATTGTTGTGTAACCATCGCCATTCTCCATCACCAGAATTCTTTTTGTCTTGCAGAACTGAAACCCTTTGCTTATTGAACAATAACTCCCTGCATTTCTCTCTCCTCAGCCTTTGGCAACCATGAATTTGACTATCCTAAGTTATTCCACCTAAGTGGAATCTTACAGTATTTGTCCCTTTTATGTCTAGATTATTTCACTTAGTATGTCCTAATGCTTGTCCTTATTGTAGCATGTGTCAGATATTCCTTCCTTTTTAAGGTTAAGTATTATTCCTTTTTATTCATTTTGAAAATTAATATTCCTTTTGGCTATTATGAATAATGTTTCTGTGAACATGAGTATACAACCAGATTATCCTTTAAAAGTACATTTTCAGGAGTTGCTCTTCACTTTAGTATAAAAATCAGTAAATAAGGAAGACGGGCACTGTGGTCTGAATGTTTGTGTCCCCTAAAATTCATATGTCAGCACCTAATCACCAATCTGTTCCATGATATTAGGAGGTGAGTACCCTCATGAGATGGGTTCAGCGCTCTTATAAAATCAGGCCAAAGAAGTTTGCCTCTTCTACCATGTAAGGACACAGTGACAACTCACCAACTATGAACCAGAAAGCAGGCCCTCACCAGATACCTGGTCTTCCTGGAGTTTGGACCTCCTCAATTCTTGGACCATGAGAAATATGTTTCTGCTGCTTATAAGCCACACAGTCTCTGGTATTTTGTTATAGTAGGACAAACAGAATAGGACATCAGAAACTGGGAGAATGACTCATCACTCCTTCATTGTTGGCCACCCAATGACTCTGTCTTCTGCATTCCTTGTTTGGGTGCCTTCTGAAGCAGACATTATCATCCCCCGTCATAGCTAGGAAATTGAAGCTTAGAGAAGTTAAATAAGTTGCCCAAAGTAACACAACTAGAAGGGGACTGAGATTCAACCCAGGTCTGAATCTGCAATCAAAGACCTTTTTTGCCTCTCAAAAGTATTGCCTAACCTGGAACTGACATGTATGTAGATGAGGGAATGTAAGAGACTGAACCTATGTCTTTCCTAAAGGGCACAGAGGTGAAGTTTGACTCTTAGACCAGAATATACTTAAATGCTTAGAACAATGCAGAAGGGGAGGAGAAATCCTCGGTCTACAAGGAAATGCTGAGGAGTTGAGAGGAACAGTATGCCAGAAAGTGTTTCAAGGCTGGTGAT
Source organism: Dasyprocta punctata (assembly GCA_004363535.1). Classification (NCBI taxonomy): domain Eukaryota; kingdom Metazoa; phylum Chordata; class Mammalia; order Rodentia; family Dasyproctidae; genus Dasyprocta; species Dasyprocta punctata. Next base: position 21,929 of record RJWM01002434.1, read on the forward strand.
TGAACAGTAAAATGGCAAGGGAACCATAATGTGGGGGAACACAAGGAACTGTTCAGAAAAGAATCATCAGACAGGACTTACGGAAAGGGTTGCTCGAGCTAGCGTGCAGTGTGGAGCTAGGAAAGTGCAGGCTGCGCTAGAGGACACAGAGCTGGCCTGACACCTCTAAAAGGAAAGGGTACCCAAAGTACTGGGCATCATGAAAGATGTCAACCACAAAGTAGAAAACAAAAATAAAACAGCAGCAAGACCTTTACCAAGATTAGAAACAAGGTTTTTGTTCAGAGAATGTGTAGATCCCACTGTGAGACATTGAGGAAATAGCAATTTCTTTTTGGAAATATTAGGGCTCCCTGTTGCTGGCACCAAAATTGTCAAGATGATGTTGAGGATCACCACAGAGGGACACAAGACTGCACACGGCACAGCTTCCCTACAGCTTCTGAAGACAGGGTGCTATGTTTTGTGTCTAGATGTCCCCAAATCCTCATGCAGCCACAGGTGGGGTTTTTCAGAGGTGGCTGGATCTAGAGTGTGTGATGCTGGGACCAAGACTGGGAGGCCGGAGCTGGTTCATGCTGCGATGCTAGAATTAAGATTGTGAGTGCCACCCACCCTAAGGGTAGGTTGCCTGGATAAAATATAAAGCCAAAAAGAGGACTGCCATTGTCACCACTGGCTTGCTGCTTGCTGTCTTCTGCCTGCCTGCTCTGTGATGCCCGCCTGCCATCCCATCCTGCCTTGGAGCCAGCCAAGTCTGAACTGAAACTCTGTGAACTGTGAGCTCAATAAACCTTCCCTCCTTTAACTTTGAGTGTTGGGTATTTTGTCTAAGCAACAAGTAAATATACCTGAGACACAGGGTATGGGTCAGAAGGTGCAGCCCCAGGGCCCCAGGTTGAGCCATGAGAATGACTCAAGAACCTGGGACTTACCACACCCACCTTGAAGGTCTGACCATCTCATCAGAGAAGACCCCTCTGTCCTTGGACAAGTTATGTCCAACCCTTCCTCTAGCCTGGGTCTATTTAGATTGCTTGCCCCTGTTTTTGAGAGGACAGGGTTGGGGAAACACTTGAATATTCAGTCTTACAGAATCTTTGTGGATTTTTTCTCTGAGACAGACCTGGGCTAGGACATGATCTGACACCCAGGGCATATTAAAACTCCCCAAGCTGGCTCAGCTTGTGGGCCTGCAACTGCAGGAATCAGCTTCAAGGATAAGGCGGGGCACACATTCTCTGGATGTAGCCTTTGAGACATTTTGCATCCAAAGCAATACCTCTACAGCCAGGAACAAGAATGTCAGGTGAGGACTCTGATGAAGGTTGCGTCTTCCTCTGTGTGTCCATATCACCACCATCCCTGGCTCCAAGCACTTAGAAGCAGCGCTGTCTATGGGCCCAAACCTGGCATCATAACACTGATCCAGGGGTCAGGCTCTGGGCTTAGTTGTAGTTGGCTTCCCTGAGGGTCCCCAAGGATCTCTGATCTGTATTCAGTCCCTAGGAAGGGGTCTCTTGTGACCTGGTGAGGTTCAAGTTTGAGAAACAGAACAAGCAGGAGTACACAAGGGCACACTAACTAAGGAGGGCAGTATACTGTGTAGAAAAGGGCTGGGCAGTCAATCAGACAACCTCCTGATTGACATAGTGACTGAGGGACTGGACGGAGTTGTGCTACTCCAAAACTGCACAAGGGCACCCAGCAGAGACCAAGAGTAGAGGTAAGAGAAGTGTATGAATGTGCTTGCTGTTTGCTTTGCCCTTGATCCTAGCCCTGACCCCTGCCCAGGGCTGTGCCACCCTAAGGATGGGGACTCTTTCTTATTCACACAGGGAGGTGACATGCACACATAGACAGCGCTGAGCTTCCCCCAGACAGGATACTCAGTTCATCACTGGTAGGACTGTGAGACAATTGGTGAGAGTGAGTTTATCCCCATTTTCTCCAAAACACCGGGGTCACATACAATGAGGTACAACTATGCCTACCCTTGATATCAACTCTGACCCAGCAAAACCACATCCACAGTGGGTAATGGGGAAAACATTATATAGCTACAGGACTCATCTACCTTTCAGGCAAGTACCTGCCTGGCGTTGGTCCAAGGACTGGGCACCAAGCCTTTGCCATGATCCGGAGTCCAAAACAGCAGGCAGATACTCTGCAAGGTCCCAATCTGGGCAGCCTGGCCCCGCCTATTCCCACCCATATGCATAAGAATCCCTTGTTCCCATTAACCAGCCATCTCCCAGGACCCTAGGGATAATACCCTCCTGGTGGCTGCTCTGCAGGGATGACATATAAGAGCCATCCAAAGAGCAAGGGGATTGACCCTGCTCCAAAGCGTGCTTTTGGCTTAATAGGAACAGCTGGTCAGTGAAGTGTTTGCTAGCAATTTAACAAGGCTCAAGCAGCAAGAGGCATCTGCCGATAAATCAAAAGGGAGAGCCCAGCTAAATGAGGTTTAATTTAAATTCCGATCTCGAGCTGAGAGAACAGCTTCATTGTGCCTTCCAGTTGTATTAGCACCAGCAAGACCTGGGCCAGTGTGGCCTTGCTTCTCTGGTCTCCTATCAGAGGGTGGTGCCCCCCACCTCAGAATGAGCTGTGAAACCTAGCCAAACCCTGGAGAGGAAGATAGAGGAAGAAAGCAAAGAGATAAGATGTCACTTTTGTTTTCATGGAAATAAAACCAAACCAGACTCTTCATTCTATTTGCAAGCCATAAAATTCAGGGCTTTACTTTCATCCCCAGTGGTTGCCCCCAGTCTGTGTGGGGCAGGAGCCCAAGTACAAGAGCACAAATGAGCCTGACAAGAGGGAGGACTTGTTCTATGGAAATGTCACCAGTCAGAGCCATGATGACACCCAGGGAAAATAAGAGCTGCTTCTTTCCCATTGTTTCCTCACACAAAGAGCTGGACACAGACTTCACAGCCCACACACAAGCTGGAGGCCTAAAATCAGTCCTCCTCCTTGGGCTGTGAACCATCCCGCAACCCTGCATTTCTAGATGTAGATCCCTAGACCTGAGTGGACCAGTTTTCCCTCTTCCCATGCCTCCCATTTTGCAATGAAGTCAGGGTCCCAGGCCTCACATCAAGCAGTGAGTGGACTGTGGCTTAACCCTTCCTTAATATGTGGGCACATCCGGCAAAAGGTAGCCCAGGAACCTGAGCCACTGGTCACTGCAGTGTCCTTCCAAAGACCTGTCTGATGTCCCCAGGTTTCATTGGTGACACTGGGGACAGTGGTAGCTCCTACATGGGGAGGATCTCAAAGGTGTAATGGCTGCTCAGTTCCCAGGGTGAGCAGAGTGAGTATCACAGCTGTCATGAGGACAGTGATTCCTCTAGCAGCTAAGGCCAAAAGTATATGAAGTAAGGTTCCCACATTCTATCAAGCCCCACCGTCCCCCACCTTCCCATGACAAAGCCTGCCTTTTCCCCATCTATACTCCTCTCAGTTACTCTCTTTTACTTGGTTCTTCTTCCAAGTCTCCCTTGAAACTATCATTCATTCATCAAGAACAACATTCACCACTATAACTGCATAAGTGTTTGGAAAAGGTTTCCAGGCCGCCAGACCAGGCCAATATTTAACACAGGAGTGTATCTTTTAGCAATTGTGTCCATCTGCTTGTACAAACAAAGAGAAGACAGAAGTCTATTTTTCTCTCACCTGAAAGTTGACAGGTGGCAGTCCTGAGCTGGCATGGCACAGGCACCGAGGTGCCTTTGATGCTATGACTCTATTATCTTTATCTTCTGGCTTCTTTCATGAAGGTCACTTCATAAATGACGATTGATGTCAGCTATCATATCTGGGATCTGGGGAGGAGGCAGAAGAAAGAGGGACAGGCAACAACCACAGCAGAAAGCACTTAACAATGATCTATCATTTTAAAAGCTTTTGTCTGTTAAGAAGTCCAACCCAATAATTTCTTTGAATATCTCTTTAACTAAAGCCTCACCTAGCTTTCTAGGAAGTTGGAAAATGTGTTCCATTAGCTGGATATATGCCATGTCCTATAATAAATAGAGATTCATCTACAAAGGAACGGGAGAACGGGTTTTGGTGGCAGCATCTGCTTTTCTTTTTTTTTTTTTTTTCCTTGTGTCCTGGTTGGAAGTGCTCAGGCCTGGCTGGGCGGGCTCCCAAGAAGCCCATTTCTTTCTCTTCCTGGGGTCCACGGTGCTCATGCAGGCCCCCGGAAGGATATCTTACTTGTGCCCTGGTTGGAGGTGCTCAGGCCTCCTGCTTTTCATTATACCATTCAACAAATCCTCTGGTAGAAGTCCGACCTTGAGATGGTGACATCCAAACTGGGTGACTAGACAATGAAGGATTCTGTCTAAGCAGCATCTCAAACGCTATTATGACTATGCCAGCTGAAACACGTCTCTAGTTCTGTCACAAGACCCAGTCCTAATTACAGATGACATCAATGGCTTAGAGAAAGATTTCCTAGAATACTGGAAGACAGAATCTTTGCCTCAGGGAGGAGGGACACAGGAAAAAAGCAAATAAACCACAATGTGACAGCATTTGCTGGAGCCCTGAAGGGAAAGGTTTAGGGCAGCTAACTGTTATATAGAGTGATTTGCCCTGTATTCTGGCCCTGGGAATTGGTGCTAGTCTCTGGACCCTCTCAAGGACTGTCCTGACATTTAGGGAGGCTTATACATACATGAATATTATGCCATTTAATCTTAATTGTCAACTTGACTGGATTAAGAGACTGCAGGAGAGGTGATTGAGTCATTGAGGAATTCTACTCATGAGTGGGTCAGTCTGCTGTTGTATCTTGGGTGAATTTTAGTAGTTTGTGGTTTTTGAGAAATTGATGCATTTAATCAAAATTGTCAATCTTGTGTGCGTAGTTGTTTTTAATTTTCCCTTATTATCCTTTAAATTATATATATATGCAACCTATAATAATACCCTCTTCTTTATTGTTGATATTAGTAACATATCTTCTATCACTTCTCTTCATCAGTCTAGCCATGTATTCAGTTTTATTGAAAATACTCACTGCTGTTTTATTTTAAATTTTATCAATTTCTGCTTGTATTTTTTCTTTAATCTGCTTACTTTTAGCCTTTCCTTTTACCAGCATCTTAAAATGGAAACTGAAAATTTTTTGAATCCTTTCTTTTTTTTCCAACATAAGCACTTAAGAATAAAATTCCTTCTAAGTAGCTAAGATTTTGATATGTTGTATTTTTATTTCACTCAATTCAATATAGATAAAATATCTTATGATACTTAATCTTTAACATATAGTTTATTTAGAAGTGTGTTATTCTATGTGTTTCATGATTTCCTGGGCTTTTGGTATTGTTTTCATTTGTTGTTGCTATTTATTTAATACTCAGATGCTTATGATCCAAGATATAGTCTATCTTGGTGAGTGTTCCATGCATATTTGAAAAGAAAGTGTATCCTGCCTAGTTGGGTGAGTGATTCTATAGCTGTTAATTAGAACAGCGGAATTTTCCCATGTCTTTGTTGATAGCCTGTCTATAGTTCTCTGTTACTAAAAGAACAGACACACACACACTTTCTGTCTCACATTCACAGGTCTCTAGCCACCACCTTCTTTTCTCTACCTTTCAGAGTTCTCTGAAATAAGGGCTTTCAGTATTTTTGCCAGAATTTGCAATTGTAAATAGCAGGAGATATAGAGGGAATGCATTTATTCCAATTTTTCTAGAATCAAGAGCCCCAATTTCAATGGTTTTAATAGAAGGCCCTGCGCTCAGTCATTAAGGTAACTTAACCTTTAAACAGGAGCTTCCCAAGGCAAGCCTTGACCCCTAGGCCCTGGTCAGCAGCCTCCCTGTCATACCAGTTGTCTCTGGTGTCTGTGGGTAACACGTTGGTGACACAATTGCATCTGTTCTTGCCATTCTACCAAATACAGAAGAGGATCCCTAGGTTATGTTTTTATTTTTTGTCACACAAGAGGGAAATTAATTCTTACTGTCAGACAGCATTAAGGTACATCCCAGCATTTTGTGTGATTTGGGAGATTTGCTAGACAAAACAATAAACAACCCACAGAGTCTTCACTGAGCTCAGAGGAGGTTGTACAAGAGAGGTGACAAGAAACATTTGCGACTTCTCACTTACAAATGGTGTGATTGGGAAGGGGCCGAGAGGCAACTCGCAGCATTGTTCTTTGCCTGGAAGGCTTTGATTCTAGCTCATGTGTACCACACCCAGACCTTCTCCAGAGAGAGCGTGTGTGTGACAGCGTAACCGATTGAGCCCACACTTTCCTACTCCTGGCTGAGCATGGCCAGCTTGGCTTTGAACTTGAATACAAATTGGCTACAGCAGCTTGCTTCCAGCAGTAAGCAAAACCAAACAAGCAAAAGTAGAAAACATATAGGAAAAAAAGTGAATCGCTTCAGCACTGCAGATTTGTAGGGAAGGGTGAGAGGCATGTGAACAATGGTAGTCTGTCATCCGGGTCTGGTCCTCACTGCAGAGTCAGCCACTGGGGGCAGCCTGTCAGCAGTGCCCAATCTTTGTAAGAATCAAGATGCCACCTGCAAGATGATGCTGAGGATGCCACCTACTCTGCAAAACAAAAAGTACCGATCCCCTTTACTACGAAGCGTGGCAGTGCTGAGGGGAAAATGCTAAGCTGAGTGTCCTTCGCCGGCCATCACAACAAAACCTGGTTTCTCTTCTCAGCATTAGCAAGTGAATTTACATTTATGCCGTTTACATCTCTTAAAAGCCAACGTTTTCAGTGTGTTTTTGGTGTGGAAAACGATCATCCCACGATTAGCGTGGTGAAATTATATCTCGGGCGAGGCGTTTCCTTTGAGACTGAACTGCCGTTTGTACAGTTTAGTTATTTGAGACAAAATGTTGCCTGGCTGCTCCAGGAACAGAGCAGGAGTAAACTGACAAACTTTTTTGGCAACACAAGAGCCAGCCTCAGCTTCTGGTGAGACAGAAAGCCAGATTTGAGTGAGTACCCGTCAAGGAACACCCACCTGCTTCATTTCTACTTTGGGCTCCATATTTTCCAGGTCCGGGAGGACTGTGTCACACACATGTCCCCTGCCAGCTCCAAAGTCCCCAAGGGGCTTCCTTCTCCAACCTCTGACACAAAAGGCACTCAAGGCAGACAGGCAGACAAAGGGCCTTCTCTTGAACCAAATTCAAATGGAATGCAAAAATCTGTACAAAGAAATGTGGGCCTGCTCTCTCTTTCAATCACTCTAGGGGTTCTTCACTCTCTTCACACACATTCACAGTGTTTTATGATGCCTCTTCTCATCCCTTTTTCATTCTTCATGGTTTCAGAATGTTTCCCTGAAGAAGACAGTTGGATTTGGTATTGAGCTTAAAAGTATGGGTACACTCAATAGTGAAAGAAATGTGATTTAGGATGGATAAGCCACAAAATGAATTTCCTTTGTGGTATTTGGTAATCATATCCCTAGGCATAAAACCAGTGACTTGGTATTAGAGGGTATTTACTAAAAGTAAACCCAAAATCCAGTAAGTATCACTATGGTTTTACTGTCTGTGGTAGATCGGCTGATGGTAAACTTGGAACACCCAGCTGAACTGAATCAGTGTGGTGCTGGGGGTGGAAGGCCCACCTGAGGACTGCTGCCAACAACATAAAAGGAGACCTAGAGGGGAAGATGGTGCACTGTTGATTCTCCTGGAGAAGCTCATCATGCTGGTTTTCCTGATATGAACTCAGCTGTTCTCACTGTTGGAGGAGCTAAGGTCCTCACTATCAGAGGATAACTGTGGTTCTCTTCAAGGGAGCTCTGGTCCTTACCTTGAGCATTGCTTCCTGGCTCCAGTGCAGTTCACCCAGCCTGCTGACACAGATCCTTCATCCCTCTGGTGCAGACTCTTAGCTTTCATCACTCACCTTTGGGCCTTCCCAGTGCAGATCCTTGATACAGACTTACATGAGTCATTGTCATGGGCTCTAGACCTTCAGCTGGACTTGCATAGGACACTGTCATGGGATCCAGGCCCTCAGCTGGGTTCTTAGTGTCCATAGTGCATGGACAGATTTCCTGCACTCTTTTGCATTTGACTCTTTGGGTGAATAAAATAATCCTATAAATTATGTGTCTCATATTAAATCTATCCCCTTGTAAACCTTGACTACAACACTGTCAGTGTTCCCAGTGGCCCCTCCATGAAATCCAATCTATTCCTTTCAAGAATAAAACTTCAGACATGTATTTCCTATAGTAGTAGCCAGTCAGCCTCCAAGAGAAGCTGGGCCAATCCTACAGCCTTTCACACAAGCTGGACAGCATCACCTCCCCAAGAGTCCCCTCATTCTTGATACCACTCTACTGTGCTAGGGTTTCCTCTGGTCACACATCCACTACACACAGTGCAATAATTTATGTGATAGTTGGTCTTCCCCTCTGAGTCATATACATACACAAGGTTCCTAAAAAGAGTTGTCAAATGGGTGGGTAGGTGGATGAGTACTTAGGTAGATAGATGTATGCATGGATAAATGGATGAATGAGGGCACTGTGGATAGATGGGTGGGTGGATGGGTAAAATGAATCAATGGGTGAATAAGTGATTGGTTGGATAAATGGACAGAAGTGTAGGTGGATGGGTAGATGAATGAGGCAAAAAGGGAGCAATGACAAGCTTCTCTATGGCCTTTTGAAGCCCCTGTCTACGGAGAAATTTCTAGCTTGCTGTCTTCAGTGTCCTGTAGGAAAGACCAGCTCCTGCCTGGCTTTATCCCTGACTGACGGATGCAGAAGTAACGAGCAGGACTTGGAGCACTCTCGCCCACACTGACATCTGTGTATCTGCCTTGGCTGATGCAAGAACATGGTCTCTCTCAAGAAAGGAAGATAGTAATAGGAAAAGGCACTCAGCCAAGCACCAAGGCACGAAGCTATTTGCTTTCAAGGCCAAGATCAACCAGCTACCACTGTCTTATTCTTTATTTAAAAACTGATTCACCAGAATAAAAAAGAAAAAGTCTGTTATTCCTGGCACTATAGTATCTGCCCCATTCGATCCCACCAGAAATGAGAACACCAGTGTTAAAACAGTGAGCCAGGCCAAGGACCTACCCTTCCTTCCTACCTACTGGACAGCATGGCCAAGAGTGCCACCTCACAGTGACTGGGACCTGGGCTGGTCTCCAGGGTCTGCTTCTAGGCCCTGAACCTGAGGCCCTTTGCTCTGGGAGCTCTAGGCAGCAGGACCTCTGAACAGTGGAGCACAGAGGGGGCTGAAACACAAATCTCTTGGCAGCACCCACTGGGTCCTAGTTCACCAGAGCATTCTCCACAGGCAGGACTAACTTCTCTCCCAGACTTCTTCTCGCCACTGTTTTCACTCTCATTGTCGTATCTCTTGAAGGATATACTTCTGGCTCTGAGCTAGCAGGGTGGACTGAAGGTTCAACCACTGTAGCTGGCAGGGGCTCATGGGAGGTAGCACATGTCGGGTTCCTCTCCCTTCCTCCTCTTTCCAACCAATTTCCATCATCATGCTCTGTCTTATGCTCCTAAACTCTTCCTTCTCACCATGTCAAGCCTACTGGATTGTGGAGGCTGAGGAGAACCTCCTCTGTTAATCCACGCCTCCCCACCCCGTCCTGAGCACATCTTGAGAGCCTGCCAGGAATCAGTTTTCTTCTCTGTCAAGCAAGCACCAGGGCAGATGCTGTCTCCACTTCCTAATAGCCCTGGCATTTTCTTTTAAAGGGTGGCAAGTTATCTTCTTCTTCAACTTCTCAGAGCAAAGAGATATAAATGTAAACAAACTAATTACAGTTACACAGATCTTACACAGCAGTATTTCAGTTTCACTAGCCACTTTTCAACTCTCAGTAGCTACCTGGGAAGAGTGGCTACTATGTGAGATGGTGCAGAAAATATTTTCACCATCCCGAAAGTTCTCCTAGGCAACTCTGCCCTCATAGAGTTTGGGTCTCAGGGCTGAGCAGTGCCCTAACATGTGGAGATGGCAGACACAGGCCTAATGATACTGAGCTAAGCTCTTGTGCCCAGAATGTCCTCTTCTATCTGAGAAGATTTCATCATTAACTGTAAATCAGAAAGACCTCCCCAAGTCTCCAGACATGAGCCCCATATCAAACTCTGAAGCAACAGTCCATAACACTAGACTTCACCCACTGACTGCTTCTACAGCAAGTCCTCCAGGAGTCAGAGGACTCAGGAAGGGCAGGGGAAGCAGGCTAGGATGCTTCCTCATGGGGAGCCAGGCAATTTTGCCCTCCAGGCCACCAGTTTAAAGTAAGATACATGCTCTGAGAATTTTTCCAGTCAGTGTGGGCTGGGATCAAGGCTGCCTCAGCTCTTCAACACACCCAACTAGCTGGGGAAAATGGCCACCAGACTAGCTCCACTTCATACTGACACTCACCCACCATGTTCATGCGGTATCACCTGAGTGCCCAATTTAGAGACCCAGACAGCATGTATGTTCTGGGATCTCAGCTTACACGGCAGTCCCTGTACAAGACACATCTTCTTGCCATGATCATCTTTCTACCCAGTTCTTTCCCTGGGCTCTGTTCTTACATAGTCCAGGAAGGGTTCAGCTGCCTGAGCCCTTAATGGCTTTTTAAATTCTTCCCTGCTGGGCTCATGGACTGCAGGCCCTTCCTTTCTGGTTTTCCTCCTACCTGAGTAACTTCATCTCTTCTCACATGTAGACACCTCTGCCTCATTTTTTCCTAAAATCCTTAGTTTCCTGCCTTTCTACCTAGATCATCTCTTCTCACTCTTCTCAACTGTGGTGACTATTTTCTACTTGATGTTGCCACATCTACTCACCATGCTGCACTGCACTGTGGATTAGCCTGCACAGACTATTGTGACTTTCCTTGGCCCTTGGTCTCAAGCTGGGTTCAGCCATTGAGAGACACTGGCAGATCAGAGGGTGACAGAAGAGAAACTGGTATATCTATGACCCCATTAGGGCCTCAAGGAGATTCTTATGCGGCCTCATTTTTCCCCAGCCCCTTTCCATACCCATAACAGTTGAATATGTCCTTTATTTCTTTAGGCTTAGGAGCAAAACTGACTCTTCCTGTTGTCCAGGTCTTTTACCATCATACTTTGGTAAATAATTCTTCAAACATTCTCCTTTTCACTCTTCTGCATGTGCTGTGTATTTCTTGCCAAGTCCCAGATGATATAATTCCCTTCTTTTGTGTTCCACTTATGACTGCATGAGAAACGAATGAAGCACAGTGACATGGCATGACAGCAGTCTCATTCTGTATGGCTTAGGTAAAAAAAAAAAAATCTCCCCCCAAAGTCTCCTGCATTTGGAAGGTAATTGGATTGTGAGGCACTATACTTAACAGTGAATTTATCCATCGAAGAGTTCAGTAGCTAAATATGCTGTTAGAAGGTGGGGCCTGGTTGGAGGTGGGTCATTGGGAGTATGATCTAGAAGGATGTGTTCTTGTCCCCATTTCTGTCTCTATCTCTGTCTTTCTCTCCTTCCCTCCCTCCACTCTTTCTTTCTCTGCCTCCCTGTCTCTCTCTCCTTCCTGGATGCCATGGGGTGAGCAGGTTTCCTCCACCATGCCATTTCTGTCTTGGATCCAGCCAATCATGGACTAAATTCTCTGAAAACATGAGCTAAAATAAATCTCTCACCCTTTAAGTTTCAGGTGTTGGGTATTTTATCACAGTGACAGAAAAATGACTAATACAGAAAGGTGATACCAGGAGCAATAGGGTCATTGCTATGAGATTGTATATGATCATATGGTTCAGAAACTTTTGAAACTGATTTGCAAGAGGAATTTGAAAAGGTCTGTAAATGCCAGCTAGAGAAAATTTAAAATGCTGTAAACTTGATGGGAAATTCAGGTGGGAGGTCAGAAGATCATAATTCTAATAGGAATGTGGACATCAAATGTGAGGGTAGTGAGGTTTCAGGTGGAACAAAGGACTGTATTGGAAACTGGATTAGAGACCATGTGTATTTCACTCTGGCAAAGAATTTGTCTGTGTTTCCTTCATGTCCTAAGACTTTGTGTGAGGCTGAATTTAAAGGTGATGGGCTAAATAATCTTGCAGAGTAAAATCTAAGTCAGCTCCATTGTTTCAACTGTGGTTTGGATACTGCTGTCTGCTTTCAACCAGATTTATAATAAGCATTAGGAGCAAAAAACAGATATTAAGGATTTGGAAATTATACATCTTGGTCAGAAAGGAAGCACCTGTAAAGTTGGGACCAAGGAGAATGTTATTACTGAAAAGATTAGAATTAAAAAGACGCCAAACACTTTCCATTGGAACAATAGATGCCTTTAGGATGTATGAGGAAATGGCCAGACTGCATTCATTAAGAGCTCAGAGCAGTAAAGGGTAAACTCTTTTGAAAGGCTCTGCTTTGAGAAGAAAGTCCCAGGGTGCCCTACGCATTCAGGATTATCTAAGCATTTCCCCAAGTTCAACCATCCAGGCACTCAGAGGCTGCTACAGCCATGGTCCAAGGGGCTCTTAAGCTGGCAGCAGACCTTGACACAATCTATGTGATGCTGGTCTTTCAGGCATGCACAATGCAAGAGTTATGGGATCAGGGATGCTTCCACCAAGATTTCAAAGGAAGGCCTGGGAGGCCAAGCAAGGAAACACAGGGCAGTATGTAAAGGTGCAAGAGTGAAACCAAAGATTCAGTGGAGACCCTAAGAAGTTCAAGATGCCAGGAACACAGAACATTTGCTAAAAAAACAGCTTCAATCAGGTAACAGAGTCAGTCCAAGAGATGTGGGCTGCAATAAGCAAGGCCATAGGGACGGAGCTGCCCAAGTCTTTTGGAACTCACATCTCATCACAATCTTCCCTGGCTGCTCAACATAGAGCTACAGGATTTAATGTTCACCCAGCTGGATATGGTCTTGTTTTGGTCCAATTCCTTTCTATCTCCCTATTATTCCTTTTTGGGATGAGAATATTTGTGTATTAGAAGTGTTTAACTTTGTTTTTTTGTTTTTACAGATGTTCATAGATAAAGGTTGGCTTTGAGTCTCAGAGGAGATTTTGGATTTGGACTTTACAACAATGCTATAACTGTTAAGATTTTGGCAACTCTTAGAAATGAACAAAATACATTTTGCATAATGACATGTACATGAGTATTTTGGGGGCCAGGACTGGGATATTGTTGCTTAGATCTAAAACCATCAACCAAAATCTCATGTATTTTGGAAGGTGATTAGATCACATGGGTGCTATAGTCAGCAGTGAATTCATCTACCAATGAGCTCAGTAGTTAAACCTGTTGTTAGGAGATAGGGCCTTGTTGGGGCTGGGTCATTGCAGGTGTGACCTAGAAGGGTGTGTTCTTGTCTCCAGATCATTCCTTTTTCCTCTCTGCTTCCTGGATGCCTTATGACAAGCAACTTTCCTCTACCATGCCCTTCTACCATCCTAGTTCTGCTTGGACCTAGCTAACCGTGGATTGAACTCACTAAAACTGGGTGTCACAAAAAACTCCTCTGTAAGTTGTGGGTGTCTGGTATTTTATTTCAGCAACAGAAAAGTGCTATTACAGCTAACTGGAGGCAGAAGCAGGTCTCCCATCAACCATTCTGCATGAGGGTAGACCTTTGACTTTTTCTTAGAAAGTATTCTCCTTCTAGGGGCCTGGAACAGTCACTCAGTCTCTTCATTCTAAGCCCTAGTATGGGCTCCATGACTGGGTTTCACAAAGAAATTGTTGTTGGAGAAATAAACGACCATTTTATTATTCTCTTTATTCCAATTTGCCATTTAAATAGGCATTTCCAGACTTTTAAGTGTCATTGTCTCATGAAGGGACTATTCTTGCTTGTAAGGAACTTCCATTCTAAAATTATACAACACAGACAGAAGAGATAGACACAGAGAGACACTATACTTTTCTTTTTTTGGTAGGGGCTGGGGGAAGTGCAGAGAAAGGAGAGAAAAATAGAAAAGGACGGAGAAAGATCAGCACTGTTTAGTGGATGAAAATAGTGTGAGAGACAGCAAACAACTTGATGGGATCTGTCCCTAAGAAGAAGGAATTTCAAAGCTCCACAAGTATTTATTTATTTATTTATGCATATGGAATAAGCCATTTTATGCGAGTGATAAAATCAAGGACAATTAGACAAAATTGAGCTTTAATTTTGGATTGGAAGTGTGATTCTTCCACTGAGAACTCCCTCCCACAGCATCTGAAATTACTAACTAGCTGTCGTAGGCACCCAGAGCCATCAGCCTAAGATAAATGTGAGTTTATGGCTTGTCAAAAACGAAGACACTAAGAAGATCCTGTGCTCCAGCCGGGGCATTAGAAAATCTAGATGAGATGCAATAGAGGCCACATAGTAACAAGCATTTTTTATAGCATTTTCTTGTTTACAGTTGGCTCAACTTTAGAACCAAAGAAGAACACGTGGCCTCAGCACCCCTAAGTATTTGGTTGTTGATTGTGGTTTTGGAAAAAAAGGAGTTGTGGGGAACACACTACACTCAAGAGCTAGACTTTTCTTCTAAGTTCATTCCCTAAAATGTGCTGAGCTTCCTCTAGGCTTCCAAACAATGTTACCATCTCTTTTTCTAGATTCATGCTCTATGCCAATAGCCGCATAGAACCATAGCTAGAATTCAGATGCTTTGCCAGGCATGGTGGTGCCCACACGTAATCCCAGCACTTGGGAGGCTGAGGTAGGATGATCACTGGGAGTTTGAGACCAGCGTGGGCTACACAGTGAGTTCAAAGCCAGCCTAATCTACAGAGTGAGACCCTATGTCAAAAAAAAAAAAAAAAAAGAAGTTCAGATTCTTTGAGACCAGACAGACGTAGGGTAGGACCCCTCCTCACCTAGATGCTCTCCCCGCCAAGACTTGGATTCACATTTGCTAAATGCCAGCGACCACGACAGCAAATACCGCCCAGGACAGCTGTTGGGATCAGGACCTGATACAAAGCAGGAGTTCAGTGTTTGCCTTCATTGTTATCCTTACTGATCACTGAAACCAACTAAGGCCTGGACATCCCCAGATAAAAATTTCTTAGTAGAAAAATGCTTAAATTGTCTTTAAGAAAACCTTTTAGAATCCACTAAAGAACATTTTGACACCAGCTTTTGAAGAATGGACATTTGTAGAAGAATCTAGGTTCTCTAGATGGGGATATTTTGGTGTCACAAACTCAAAATCCCCATGAGATACATAATACCCTCCCCCAAAAAAGAAGCATCTGCCCATGAAGAGGCATGCTGACTGTTTAAGCCTGGGCAGAAGAGCTCTGAAACCTCCTTCTCTTGCTGTCCAATCAATAAACAGAGTTTCCTGCTCCTTTCCTACGGGAGGAACCGACAGGGGAGACAGATTTGAGCTTTCTTTCTGTTCCTGACCTCTTTGCCGGTCAACCTTGTGATGAAGCTCTCTTATTAAAACAAAACAAAACAAACAATCAAACAAAACACTGGTGCCACTGTGTTGGTTTCTGTGCATCAATACAGTGGAGCAGGGAGTCCTTGCTCAGCGTCATTGCCACCACCATAGGACCTGTGACACCCCTGGCCCTTTGCTCCTGGTGCTGCTGAGACTTTGCCCCTCCTGCCTAGGCCAGCGTTCTGTGGGAAAGCTGGGGTGCCAGGCCAGGCTGAGTGTTCTTACTGTGGAACCCTAAATCACATTCTTGCTTGGTTCTCTTGGCCAGGCAGAAAAGAGGACAAAGCAGGGCTGGGCCCACCTAAGGCCAGAGAGAGGGGAGGACAGAGTTCATCTCAGGAAACAAAACCTGAGTCGACGTGTCGGGAGCTGCCTAGAGAGTGAGAGGTTAGGCCTGCTCCTTCTCAAAGGATGAGGGTGCTGGGATGCGGCCTCCTCCCCTCTGCACTCCTTGGTTCCTGTCTGAGGTCCAAAACACCATGACAAAACCTGGCCTCCTGGCCTTTTCCCCATCCTTTTGAAATTTATCCTACTCTCTTCCAGAGCAGAACTGGATTTGCTCTTTTCTGTAGTGGTAGGAAGAGGCAGAGGCTGCCGCAGGTGTCAGCGAGGGACCTTGATGGAGAACAGGAACTGGAAAGGGAAGGAAAGTAAAGCAAGATGAGAGGTTGGCTCTCATCCTTTTGCTGCTTCCTGGAGTCAAAGCCTTCGGAGCACCAATAGGGGCACAGTTCCTGGCCTGAGGGCTCACAAGGGAGAGAGGGGAGGGACAACTATAGAGATGGGAAGGGAAGCTACTGTCCGGGGACAGTAGGGGCTTCTGGAGAAGGAAGGATCTGAACCAGCTTTTAGGAGTAAGTGGGAGGGGTGAGGGTTCAACAGGTCAGGGGGTGGTAGAAGGGTAGCGTGCGCGTGCACTATAGGGCTGCCATCTGCTCCTTGGCTGGGGCTCTGTATGCCAGGAAACTAAGTGGGGGAGGGCAGAAAGGCCCCTGTTGCAGATTTTACCAGCTGGCAATGGGACGAGCAAGGCCTACAGAGGATGGGTGGGTCTTAGATGATCACATGACTGGCTGCTAAATTTCTGCCTTGCTGAGTTAGCAGATTCCAGGCAACATTATTTGTTCATATCTTTGCTTAAGAATTGAAGCTAAACAGACTGCTCTTCTATGTGTTCTGAGGCTGCAGTTTTTAAAAAAATTATTATTTTTTAATCAAAGTAGCACATGTACATAGGTTTCAAAAGTCAAATGTGACGATTGGGTGTACAATAGGAGCAGCTGTCCCTGCAGCATTTGTCTCCCTCCCAATTCTCCTTCCTTGACAACAGCATCATCTTCTTGTATTTACCTCCATGTCTGTAGGCAGCATACTTAGGATGCACATTCCGTTTTTCTTCCAGTATGGATTTATTAAAGAAGACCCTGTCATCTCTCGTGTGTATAGACACATGCATAAACAGCTGCACTCGTCTCCACTTTCTCAGCGGACTTGCTGCTTTCAGAAAGCTAAGCCAGTGGTTACTTTGGTGTTTGCAGCAGAGCTGAGCCTCTTCAAGTGCTAGAAAAACCCTTTTATCTTGTTCACTTTTTTTTTTTCTTTTGCAGTTGGTACTGTAACTGTCAGGGTCCACATAACTATCACTGATTCCAACCCAAACCCTCCAGCCTCCTGTCTATACATTCAGCACAACCAGCCATCTGTTCTCAGACTGGAGAGCCCCTTTGCCTTATAAAAGTTTTAGGGTACATTTAGAGACCCTGCTTTCTCAGGTATAAGGGGCTTTACATAACTTTTTTAAAAGCTAGAATAATATTGAGCTATCCTTTCAATTACACTGGAGAGTACTCTAATCCAAATGCAGGCCTTGGCTTTCTTTTCTAAGGGTGTAAAATTTCCCCCCATCCTTGGTTTCAGACTTGGTTTGGCCTCTATTTTGCCAGTCTGATTTATACAAAGGCAGTCTGAAAAAGACAGCTGGTATTCCTTCCAGGTGCAGTGTAATTTAACTCAATGATATCAAAGCCTTTCCAAGTAAAAAGGCCTCCTAGGCTTATTTTAATGAATAGATAAAGCTAATTTGTAATTAGTACATTGAGTTGTTAATATGCAAATAAGGCATGCTGTTATCTGTAATTAGCACCAAATTCTAGATAGCTAAGAATACTGCTAACGTGCTTAGGAAAGCCTGTCCTCTTCCCTTGTTCTCCCCACACATCATCTCCAGCCCGTACTCGCTGCCTAGGACCCCTCCTCTCTGCATTCAGGAGCACTCAGACCTTCTTACAAGTGAGTTCAAGTTCTGTTTCCTTCCCACATGTGCAGTCCCTCCCAGGAAACCTGTTCCCCAGCTACTCCCTGTCCCCCACCTTACAGTCCCCACAACATCTTCCCACCTGTGCAGTTGCCCCACTCAGAAACCTGGTGTTTTAGTTACTTTTGTCTCATTGCTGGGACAAAATACCCGATACCCAAAATTAAGGAAGGAAAGGTTTATTTATCTCACTATTTGTGGAGGGTTCAGTCCATAATCAGCTGGCTCCAAGGCAGGGTGGCATGGCACAGGGGTAACTCTTCAAGGTGGCAAAAGACAGCAAAAGCAGCCAAAGCAAACAGAAGGTGGAAGCAAGCCTCTTTTCCTCCCTCATATTGTATGCAGGCTAACCCTCACCAGAGCAGGTGTGGCACTCGCCATCTCCGTGCCCTCCTCTTTGTAAAGCATGAGGATGTTTACAAAGTGAGGACCCTGGCCCCTGCTGAGTCCCTGAGTTAAACTTCTAAACTTTTCAAGTTGACATAGTGTATCAACCATTACACCTGGGTCGCCTCCAAACTCTGGCCACCCACCCTGTCCTTGTATATCCCACCCATCTCCCAGGCTGTTGCTGCTGCCACCTCCCCAAGGCCACAATGCTTGCAGTGGTCCCTCCAGGGTCCCACCTCCTTTCTCCACTGGCCCACCTATTTTTATGTTTCAACCAGCGTTGTTTCTCCAATCTACCTCTTCACTTTAAATCATTTAGGTCTCTGTATCAAGTTTGCACCAGGAAGATATTCCCAACCCCTGGACCCCCAACACATGGAATAGGCTTGTTGGTTTGTCTGCTTCATGCCTTAAGGATGTGTATTACTACCCATCAATTGACACATACTAATCCATCAATAAATGCCTGTCAGAAAATGACTAAGCTGGTCTAGGTTGTTTTTAAAAGTTGTCTATCAATTCTTATTTGATTACATTGCCTGGAAAACCTACTCGTACCCTCTACATGCAAAGATAACCTTGTCTTATCTCTGATCACTTGATTGCAAGTTCTGAATTGGGAAAGCCCCAGTGAATGGTTCTGTCTAGCTCGATTGCTGTTCAGGGACGCATGCTGTTCACTCCAGAGGACTGAGTACCCAGGGTAGAGTCCTGGGGCTTAAGGGGGTCTGGAACCTTCCCATCTCTGGGTTGCAGCATCTTGAGCCAGTGGTTGCCCTGGGGGACCGGGTGGCTTCAGTGGCTCAGCAGGGAGCTAGCTCCCCACACAGTGCGGGAGCCTCCTCTCCGCAGCCCACATCTGCAGCCACGGCCCCCAGTGCAGATTAAGTCCTTTGACGGCAGGCTCTAAACACACGAGAAAGATTTTCTCTTGGGTAGAACATTTGAAATAATATCTTTTCAAGTGTGTGGAAGATCAGAATATGAATAGGATGGGGGAGTGGTAGGAAGGGGCTGGGAGGGAGGGACGGAGCCCACAGCTTGGGCCACTCTGAAAGGGGCCGCCGTGAAGCCTGCTTTCTTTTCTCTACAAAATGACAAAAATCACTGTGGGGACATTTACAGCTAGAATTTCTTTGACATTTTTAAATCTCCAAAATCATCAAAAATAAAACAGTGTACCATGTGTGTTGGCAAAGGAAATGCTTTATGTCGTGGGGTTGTTTAAAAGACACCAATGGAGTCTGCTTAGCTTAGTCAGGTTCCTCTCTGCATTTTTGGATAAAGGAAGCATTCGGTTTAGTGTTCTGGGCAGCACTTACTTCACGTAGAAGTGGGGCAGGGAGGGCAAGGTCCTCACTCACAACTCATCCTGCAGATGTGGCCTGCAGGGCAGGGCCACATCTCCCCTCTTTTGTAACGGAGAGGAAGGGACGGAAAGGGGAAGTATCCGAGGTACACAAAAGAATCATGCACTTCCTGAATTACACAGCTATTAGAGAGCCCTAGACCCATAGCTCACCTCGAAAGATTTAGAAAAACCTGGGAGCCTTGGCTCTTTGATCAGGGAGCTAGGAAGAGAGCCCAGCTATCTTCAGAGAGTCCCTGACTCTGCCCACGCTCCTGGTCCCTGAATGGCAGCTTGTTGGGCAAATCTTGCAGCCAAGCACTCGCCCAGAAGGCAGAGAAGCAGTGGTCCTGAAGTTCCAGCAGAGAGGCCAGGTGGCTCTGTCCTCAAAACCATTTGACTGCTGGTAAATGAAGCACCTCCTTTCCTCACTCTGCTGAGATCTCATAACAGTACCAGCCTCCATAGTGTTCGTGCAGCTCATTGTCTTTTAGGATTCACCGTGATGCCCAAATTTCAGCAGCCCAACAGCACTTACTGACAACCCACAGCAGAGACGCTGACAAGAGAGAAAATCATTGATGTTGTTGAATATGATACTCCTTGCAAGGAAGAAGGCGGGAGGAGGCCTTGGCCTTGTGACCTCAACCTCAGAGAATAGGCCAAAGTGGACTGTAGAGTTGGAGCCTGAACGTCCTCAGCACAGCCTGACCCTGGACCATACCCATCTAGGAAATTTGGGCTGGTTGTGAGGCACCCATCTTGCACTGTATCTAACTCTGTATTATCAGCTGGGGGTACCTGTGCACACCTGTAATCCCAGCACAAAAGAGGCTAAGACAGGAGGATTGCTGAGAATTCAAGGCCAGCCTGGGTAAGAGAGGTCAAAGCCAGCCTGAACTATATGGGGAGGTCCTGTCTCAAAATAACAAACAAACAAACAAGCAAAAAAAAAAAAAAAAAAACAAACAACTTTGTTTTAATGGAAGAGCAGACCCAGTCTGAGCATGCAATCCTACACCATGAATGTAGGCTGGTCACGGAATTTAGAAGTAGCACACAGGTCAGCTTCATGTTTGGCATCCCTTCTCCATCATCTTTACAAATGCACAGGAAAAGGTCTGGTAAGTTGCTAGGTGCCCAAACTAAGGGAATCTCCTGATCAAAATTTATTCCCTGGGAGTAGATCATGTGAAAAAGTTGCTCTGTACTTACAGTAACAGATGTGCACCAACACCCCAACTCCAAACTCATTCAAAACACTGCTGCCAGATTCTGAAACTTGTTGGATAAAAGAATGTTTTGAGTACTAATTAGGTAGAAGCTCTGGACTCTCATTTCAGAAAAATTCTGCCTGGCAACAGGGATGTTTGGAACACACCGATAGCCACTAGGTAAGATCTTGGTTTAGGAGTTGACCAAGGGAGTCCCTCAGACAGTAATATTCTGTAATTACTGTGATACACAAATTACTGAGTTCTCTCTGAATATACTACAAATTATTGGTTCTACTAAAATGCAATTTACAGTTTCTCTAGTGTGTCTTTGCTGATAAAGCGAGATGCACCTATGGTATGAGGAGAAGGGCTGTCTTGGAGAGAGGCGGCTGATAGGAACTGGTTTTCTGCAGAAGGCCAAGCACAAACTGCAGTCGTGCTAGCCTCACTGGAGTGTCTGAGTTGGAGTGCATCATTGGGGTTTTCTTGGCATCTCACCTGCTTTTGGAAACTGATCTGAGCAGCATTTGTCTAGGTCATGTTTGGTGACAGTGTTAATAGTGACTTGCACAGATCCCCTCCCCTGGGGTGATTTACTGCTGACTAGCTGGGCTCTGATTTTGTGTGGCTGAAACCTGGCTCTTTCCCATTGGCGTGCTCATCACCCTTGCCTCCAGTACTCCAAATGCACTGTCTGGAGTGTGTACCAAAACTAGGGGTCTTGGGATTTGCTGTTCAATCCAGACTCTTAGCTGGGATGACTGGAGTGCTGTTTGGGGAAAATGTTTCTCCAGAAGAAGCAAGATGTTGGCTCACAGCCAGCAGAGCTGCGAGGCTGACCAGGCTCACTCAGCTTGGTGTACAGCTGGGTGCTGCTGAGGATGCAGGCAGGGCCGAGAGCTGCTCTCTCTGGACTGGACGAGCTCTATACCTTTGAACCCTGCATACTCAGAGGAGGCGTTCTTTCTAGTTGTCAGACACGTGGTATGGAGCCTCCCTTACTGAGGGATGTGATGCTGGGCCAGGTCCAGGTGGAAGAGAGGGGTGCTGGAACACAGTCCCTGTCTAACAGCTGTCCAGGTCTGAGGCTTCATGGAAGAACAGACAGCACCGGCCCAGCACTCCTTGGCACTGGTGTTCAAGTCGAGGGTTTAGCTTTCATGTCAGAAGAACTCAGCCCTCTCAGAGAAAGGAATAACAGAGTTGGTGGTGAAGAGAATTAAAACATTTTTTCTGCCTACAAGTTGATGCAAACATCTCTCAGGGTTTTCACACTGGGCACTGTATCTCCTCAACATTGGGGTGAGTTCTAGAAGAACTATGTCTCCTTCTTCTCCTCTTCTTCCTCCTCCTCCTCCTTCTTCTTTTTTAAGATTAGGCCCTGACCTGCAGTACTTAGTGGTACTGGGCTCACACCTTTGCTCATGCAGCCACGAGTGCCCCTTAAGTGCATCTCTGTCCACTAGCAAAGCTGGAGTGAGCTGAATCCTCCCCACCCCAAATCCTCCCCCCCACAAATGCTGCTGTAAGACCCTGCAGAAACAGGGGTGAGTCCCACCTTTTCCTGGCTGTGTGATCTTGAATGAGTCACTTAAGCCCTCGGAACCCCACTCCATTCCCCTGCCCAAAGGGGATAGGGTGTAAGCACTTCCCAGAGCTTCTGGCAGGGTCAGTCACAGAGGGGATACCATCTGTGCCTGCTCAGGATTATGGCCCTTCGTCCTGGAAATGGTTCCCTAAAGCCACCCAAGACCATCTCAGCCTCCCTTGAACCTCCACAGCCACTTGACCCATTCATTTCTATCTCTTCCTCTCTCGTGTCAATTATTACTCATCTGTGCAATGCACACTGGCTGCCTACTCCCCTGCACCTTGGCCCTGACACACATTAACCTTTACGGGCTTCTGAGGGCCAAGGTGATGGCGAATTCAGCTTCTTACAGACAGACATGGGCTGATGCCTTGGGCACGATTCAAGGTTAAACCAGCATCACCTGGATTAAATCACTGAGTGCAGCAGGTTAAGTATTCAGGTTCTGAGAAGCAAAGCTCACACACAAGCCAGTGGAGATGTTTCAAACTTGAAGTTTTCCTCTGCAACAACACTGTTTTTCTACTAGCAGCAGGCTTGGCTAGCCATCTGAATAATTTTAAACAGCCTGAAAAATTACCATTGATTTCAAAGCATTGATTTTCTGTGCCACAGTAACACATTAAATCTCTTTTCTAAAAAAGACAAAGAGAGTGAGAAGAATAAACTTTCACTCCAAAGAGTGTGTGGCTGGAGGGCTACTTATGCAACAAAATTAATTTAATAAGTTGCTTGTTTTACACTGGGTGACCTGGGAAGGACGTTTTGCTTCTGGCTAGAAAACCCTGTTATGTAAGAAGTGCAAGCTCGGCTGTGCCCCAGAGAAGAGGGGAGCCAGGCGACCCAGGACTCCAGGCTGGAAGCCGGGGTGACCTCTGGGACGTCCCTACCCGAGGTGCCCTGAGGCCAGTCAGGGACGAGTTCCGGGAAGAGGGTAAGGCAGGGTCTGCACCCACACAAGGCTCCACCTGAGCCCTGTCAGCCAGGCTGCCCCAGAGTTTCAGCCCTCGCTACTGATTGGCACAGTAAAAGGGTGTACCGAGACTTCCATCATGGCTTCCAATTCTGAAGAAGAAATCTCTTCATGATTTAATTTTATAATCCCATTAATATGTCTTCCTCTAAGCTACCCTCGTTTCTATAACCTTTAGTCATATTTTTCCCAAAAGAAAATGCTTATAGCTAAAATAGTGGTACTGTTATAACTTTATGTCTACACTGGGAAGAAAAAAATTTCCCTTGTCCTTTACTTCACTACCCCACCATTGCTTACCCTCCCCCAGCTCCCTCCAGAAACTTCTCTACTTGGTTTCAAGCTCAAAGCAGATTTTATTTATTTATTTATAGACTTCATCAGTTAAATCTGTTCATCTTTTTCTGAGTTGAAGGACTGGAAGAAATCACACATCGTCTCTGATGTGATATACCCATGGGCGGTTTTGCATCCAACCCAAAGATAGCTCGACTTCATTTTAAGATGTTTTGCCTTCTTTGGCACTTGAAATCAAACTTTTCTAAGCAGACGTGTACATGTGGGTTACACAACTCTGAGGGCACAGCAGTGTTTGCTGTGGTCTCCTCTTCACCCTGGCTAAACTTTGGAGCCTTGGAGGCGTGAGCGCCTGCGCTCTGGGACAAAAGAGGGGGAGAAGGTAATTGTCCTGAAGTCAGCTTTGTAAGAAGACTGTGGGAAGAAGGAGAAGTCTATAGGAGGAGGAGAGCTGTTTCTGGTGCAGTCAGCTTGAGGTGACTGTTAGACATCCTAGGGAAGATGTCAGGTTAGATGTCAGGAAGATGTCAGCTAGATCTTGAAGTTGAGCATTTCAGAGTGAGATCTGGGCTGAAGATGTATTTGGAAATTGTCTGGATGGGGCTCAGATTCATGTGCAGAGATTAAGTCACGTGGAACGTAGATAGAGGTGCATGGCCTGGCCTGGGTCCTGAGTGGGGTTTGGGAAGACAAAGAGGGCTCAGCATGGGAGACAGAAACAGAGCAGCCCATAGGCAGCAAGAGAAAAAACCAGGAGGCTGCAGTGGTCTGGAGGCCCAGTGCAAAGGGGCCAGCACGGGGGAGCAGTGTGATGGGTTTAAAGAACACCATGAGTCCATGTGCATGAGCTGATGGGTTTGTAAATACACAGAGCTGTCACAGAGTGGACACTGCTCAGTCTGTGTAGATGGGAGTTTATTTGCTATTTACTTTTGCACATGTCTGAAATTTCCCACTAAGAAGAGTACAAGAAAATAAAAGAGGGTGTTAGAAACTATGTGAAGTCCTGCTGACAAGCTGGTTCTGAGAGTGATTTTGGCCCCACAGTGGTGGCAACTAGAATAGTGTGTGTCAGCAGCAGGTTCAGGAGGGACTGGGCATGCGGATGCGGAGTGAAACTCCTTCAAGGAATTTTGGAGAGTAGTCATCTGTGAACTGCACATTGGCTTTCTCAAAGGTCAATTTGTCCCGCTAATTGAAGGCCAGTTTTTTATTCTTATCTTTACTTCCACAGGGAATACTGCCTAAACTGAGAACTACAAAGTCAGGAGACTAGCCAGCTATTAAAGCCTCCTGCTGTTTCTTAGTCTCCCTCTGCTCATCTGTAAAATGGGACCAGAAAGTCTCAGGCTCAAGTTCAAAAGCAATTGCATACTTTTCTCTGAGAGAATCCTGAGAGGTGATCTGGTTTCCTTTCCCCTCAATTTCTTCCATCCATCCTGCCTCCTGCTTGTTGTTATTTTTCTTCAGTCTCATGAACAGCATATGAAGACTGAGAAGAAAGTGAGTACCACTAAGAGCTGAGAGATGGAGAGCTCCTGGATCAAGCCACGCCTGAAGCTACAGCCTCATTCTGAACTGTTTGGTTACCTAAAATAGGTCGTTTGTTTTTCCATCATTTGTCTCACACACATACACACACGCACGCACGGAGTCCTGATACCTAGGTTGAAGCAAAGTGACTGGACAAATGGAGAATCAGCATAAGAGGAATAAAAAATGCCATCCTGCCATCACCCCTATCTGCTCTTCTGGTTTTCTGGGGTCAACTCTACACCTTGACTCAGGGTGTGGTCCCCTTACTGTTTCCCATTTGTCCAGACACTCATGCCCTCCTGACTTGACCTGATTTCTTCCCTAGTCTGGGGTAAAGTTCCTCCCCTTTTCCCCTCCCCTTGCCATTCTCCAGTCCTGAGCCACCATGCCAAGGCCTCTTCCTCCTACTTCTATCATGGCAAACAGAAACTTCCAAATAGCACCCTGGGGCAAACAAAAGAAACAGGATATTTACATGGTTTTGGAGAGAGGGGAGTCCATTACATTCCGTTTGTATTACACGGTGAAAAAAATAAAATACAAAGTCTCAGAGAAGACATGGCTTTGTACAAAACTTTGAAATAAGACCTTTTCAAAATGTTAAATGAGGAACTTGACAGGCCTTTTTAGTATTAGGCTTAATGCTTCAGATGGCTGTCCTAAATCCTGATCAAAACTTTTCTATGACAGTATCTTCAAATTCTTAGTAGTCACCATCAATGAAAAACTCTGCACATGCTGAAATTAAAAAAAAAAAAAATTAAAACCATTTTTACAACCTTTCAAATATGTCAACAGTTGAATTTATATTTAAGAAATCCAACTTTTTCTCATTTCTGCAGACACATTTCTTGGGATGTCTTGCTGACATTTCTTGTAATAATGCAAATGGATTTCTAATCCAATAGGATTATTCTCTGCCAATTCTTTTCAAATAATGATAGGGCCCTGATGTGCAGAATAAAATTACAACATGACTCTGACACCCAGGACCCATAGTGAATGCATCCAAAACAGACCATCACTCTGAGGGCGAAGACTTAGCTCCTTGTGACCCTTATAGGCGCCCCCAGGACCTTTGGGCTGCACCCTGTGCCATGCTCGGCTGCGTCATGCCCTGAGGCTGGCCTCAGACAGTCTCTGTGGGTAGCCCAGTACATCTTGTGTCTTGGACATTGGTCGTTGTGCCTTTTTTTTTTTAATCTGCAGGGACCCAAGGGTGCTCCCATCCTGAAGGTCATGGCTGTAAGCAACAGTCCAGGCCTTGCCAGGCCACCCCGGTGGGCTGAGGTCAGGACCTGTGACCCCCAGTGACAAAGCATTGGTGCCTGAAATGGTGGCTGGGGTGCTCCAGGCAGCTCATGTCATCACAGGGTGAAGGTGCCCCGGGTAACCGTGCCCCAGGGATTATTAATATTATCCTTCGGTACTGACTCAGCCCCTATCTTACCACCTCCATCTCTTCCTATCATCCTTTGTTTCTCTTCTTGACACCCTCCACCCCCATCTGCTTCTGGTCATCTGGAAGCTAAATCCAGGGTCCTGTTCTTGGGGCTGCTCTCCAGGACTTTCACAGAGCAGTCATCACTGTTTTCTGCCCCCTCTATCAAGAAGCACTTATCTTTCTGCTCTGTGGGTGGCACCTTTTTGAGCTTGTTCTTACTTCTTGATTTTTAATTTCTTTTTCCTACTTCTTGATGCCTCTCTTTCTGTGCTGGTTATTTTTCCGTTCCATCCACCGATGCGGGGGGTCCATGACACCTCTCCACCCTCTCCGTGTGTGGGTGCATATATGCTTGGAACTGGGAGATTGAAGCCAGGGCACTCCACATCCCCAGCCCTACTGATACTGAGATACAGCCTGTACCCAGGCTGACCTTAGACTTGCAATCCAGAAAGCTAGGATTAAGGCATTCACCAGGCCCTGACCCTCTTTTTATTTCACATCCTCTACTAATTTTGGCATCAGTCATGTGGATACATTTGAAATCTGCCAGTGAACTGCCTTCCCTCTGAACACCCATGTGACCTTCCTGATACCACCCACTCTTGTCAAGTTAAAAAATCCTCATTCATTCCGGCCCAAACAACACAGCAGCTCTTCCTCTCAGTGAGTCTCTAGTCAAGAGCACCACCACTGCCCCCCTTAGGTTCAGACCCTTGAAGGTAACATTGGCTTCTCAACAGACTGTTGCATCTTATGATTGTCTCCTGAATCCCTGTCACATCCCTTTGATTTCTGTAGATGCTAGCCTACCTAGGCTTTTGACCTCTCATCTGGATTATTACAATAGTTCCTCATACTCACCTATCATCTTGTTTTTCTTCCTTTTGCTTCTTAAATCATTACCAGATTACTGTCACAAAGAGAACCTTTTTGTTGTTGGGCATGGTGGCACATGCCTCTACTCCTAGCACTCGGGAGGCTGAGGCAAGTGGATGACAAGATTGAGGCCAGCCTGGGCTATACAGTGAGACCATGTCATAACAACCAAACAAACAAACAAACTTCTTTAAAATCTTTGAATAGCTCCTGATAGTTGACTAAAGTTTTAGACATTAAAAACCCTTCATAAACTGTCCTCTGCCTATTTGTGTAACCTTTTTTCATTCATTGATTGTAGAAATATTTACTGAACTCCTATACATTGTACAGGCTGATTGAGGTGCTGGAAATACAGAAACAGGTAAAATACAAGTCTTAGCTCACATGTAACTTCCATTCTTTAGAAGACAGCGAGATAATAGGCAGTCAAACAAACACGCATACTAGATCAAAAGTGCAGCAGCAAAATTAAGCAGGATAAGAGAGTAGATGACAGTGGGGGTAGCATTTAAAACAGGACAGTCAGAAGGACCTATGATGAAGTAGCATTTGCCTAGACCAGGATGGTGAACTTTTTAGAGCTTCCAATGATAGCAAATAGCCCGCTGAGGCACACGTGCCATAGGTTTGCCACCACTGCCCTGGACACTTGGATAGAGCCAAGGAGTGAGCCTTATGGATATCTGGCCTAAAAGCATTCCAGAGAGAGGGAAGAAAGTGTTCCAAGACTTAAAGTGGGGTCTTGCTTGGTAAGTTGGAGAAAGAGCAAAGGGAGCCTGTGGATGAGGAAGCTAAACAGGAAGAAGAATAGGAGATGAGACCAGAGAGGTGGCTGTGGGCCAGGTTTTATAGGACCTTGTTGGATAAGTACACATTTAGGACTTTATTCTGCATTTAGGTGGGAAGTACTGGAAGGTTGTGATTAGCACAGCAATATGTTCTAAGAAGTATTACACTGATAGCTACATGCGAAATAGAAGGGAGAGGGAGGAGACAAGAGGGGACGCTGGGGTAGCAGTTAGGGGGCTCCTGAAATAGTCCAGGCACGAGCCAAGGAAAGATTGAGGAATGTCATTCTGGTTGTATTGTGAAGGTAATGCATTTGCTGAAGGATTGGATGTCAAGTGTAATAGAAAAAAAAAAAGTCAAGGATGACTCAGAAGCAACTGCAAACATACAACTGCCATTAACTACACTTTATATGTAAGGGCAGGAAGAGGAGGAAGTCTATAGGAGGAGGAGAGCTGTTTCTGGTGCAGTCAGCTTGAGGTGACTGTTAGACATCCTAGAGAAGATGTCAGGTTAGATGTCAGGAAGATGTCAGTTCGATGTTGAAATTGAGCATTCCAGAGTGAGATCTGGGCTGAAGATGTATTTGGAAATCATTTGTGTCTGGATGGGGTTCAGATTCATGTGCAGAGATTAGGTCACATGGACCGTAGACAGAGGTGCACGGCCTGGCCTGGGTCCTGAGTGGGGTTTGGGAAGACAAAGAGAGTTCAGCATGGGAGACAGAAACAGAGCAGCCCATAGGCAGCAAGAGAGAAAACCAGGAGGCTGCAGTGGTCTGGAGGCCCAGTGCAAAAGGAGCAAACAGTGGGGAGCAGTGTGATGGGTTTAGTCACTTTTCAGTCCAATTATTTAAATATAGGATGACCAAAAATTGCATATGCTTTGTTAATTCTATAAGGTAACAGGAAATATTAAAACAACTTTAGCAAATTTATTCAATAATTTTTCTGTGCATGATGTATCCCTAGACATTCAATACACAATGCAACTGTACAATCTGGACAGCAGTATCTAGTCTCTTTCTGAATTTGTTTTGCATTATTGTCTTTTTTTTTTTTTTTTGTACCAGGAATCAAACTCAGGACCTTCTGCTTGCCAGGCAGGTGCTATGCCGCTGAGCTATACCCTTGACCCCTATTGTCTTTCTTTGAACAACACCATTTACACTGTCATGTTGGCCTTTACTTTTTTCTCTGGGTAGCATAATTTCAATAAAATGTTTACCCACTTAATGGTGAAGACTTTGATAATGGATGTCCTGGTTGGTGTTTCATCACCCCATACTTTTCAATTCTTTGACCTATTATAGTAATCTTCTTGAACTCCCTTGTTTTAAATAACAAGTGAGCTCCATACTGTTTGGTCCAGAGGGTGCATAAATGTTTTATGTTTTTTCTCACTTTTTAAATTACAAGACAGCTTGCTAGATGCTGGTCAACTCTGTCAATACCATTCATAGAATTATAATCACTGACCACTATTGGAATTTTTTTTAGATTTCTTTCAAGTTCTATCATTTCTGTATTATGAATAATTGACAATAAGGAGACGACTTTTTTGTCTCTCCATTTTACAACACAGACTTTTCTTCTTGGATATGCTAACATTTCCCCCTCTTCCAGTTTCTTCTTTTACAGATCTTTTGGCACTTTCATTCTATTTGGTCTCAATGTCCCAAATGCATCAATTTTGTACTGCAAAAGAATATCACTGAGTCCTGGTGAAATAAAAAAATTATATCTAATGGACTTATAATAAGCTTTTATAGATTGTAGCATAAAATTATAGGTTATTTTTCACAAATAAAATAAATACAAATTAGCAGAAAATAACCAGAACTGATTATTAGATTTCACTAGAAACAAACATCAAAGGCAAATAGAACTTCTAAATAAAAAGTATGCAAAAACAGTCACTATCAAACAAATAAACAAGCCGGGTGGGGTGTTGCACACGTGTAATTCCAGCACTTGTGAGGCTGAGGCAGGAAGATCGATGTGAGTCTGAGGCTAGCCTGGACTACATAGTGAGTTCAAGAGCATCCTGAACTATATAGTGAGACCCTGTGTCAAAACAAAGCAAAACAAAACAAAACGAGACAAGACAAGACAAAACAACACAACAGATGTACAAGTGTATCTCCTACAAACAAGAATCAACTGGTTGAAATAGCACCTGTCTGAGACAAATGTGCTGCCCAAGTGACACTTGGAATAAACTGTTAACTGCTAAAGACAATCATGAGTCTGTATGCATCAGCTGGTGGGCAAATAAATACCTAGAGTCCTCACAGATTGGACACTGTGGAGACTGTGTAGATGGGAGATTACTTCCTGTTTACTTTTGTATGTTTAAAGTTTTCCATTAAGAAGGATAAAAGAAAATAAAAGAGCATGAGAAATTGTAAAGTCCTATTGACAGGCTGGGTTTGAAAGTAGCTTTGGCTCCTCAGAGGATACTGGTGGTCGTGACAAGGCCAGTTTACTTAGAGGAGAGCCTGCCGGCAGGAGGGGTATGAAGTGACTGAGCGCAACCAACTCCTTCAAGTATTTTGCAGGAAACAGGAAGAAGGACATGGTGAGCAGCGAGAGAGGCATCCAGGGACCTAGAGCACTGGTTGACTTGCGAGTTGAAGCAGAACGACTACAGCTGCACTTCCGACCACTCTGCTTCCTGCATCTCTGGCCGATGCTCCCTTGTCGTCACCATGCACATCTTGCCTGCCCCGTGCTCCCATCCACCCATCAAGGTGCATCTCGTATCACCTCAATTGCACCAGATGCTTCCAAGTGTGGAAACATGTTTCTTGCAACATTTTCAAGAACATTTTTACCAGATAGTCTTGGCTGTGGTGTTCTGTTGGGGTCTCCATAGTCCTCGTCTTTAGTGTATACCTGAGTACACAGTGTATTTATACTAAAGATCAAAACTACACAAGGTTCCCCTGATGGCTTTTACAAAGGAAGCAGACCTTCTAGGAAAATACTGCAAAGTTTCTTATTCTTTTAGGTCCTGGAACATGGCATCCCATAGTAGAATGGCACCTTTCTCTTATTTTCCCACTTGAAAAGACAAGCCTAGAAGCACTGATTCATACTAAGGGATCATG
Source organism: Dasyprocta punctata (assembly GCA_004363535.1). Lineage (NCBI taxonomy): Eukaryota > Metazoa > Chordata > Mammalia > Rodentia > Dasyproctidae > Dasyprocta > Dasyprocta punctata. The sequence continues at coordinate 53,274 of RJWM01002434.1, forward strand.
GGCTGGAATTTACTTTAAAAAGTAACTGAAAAGCCTCAGCAGTTACCAAAGGGTTTCTCTTTGAAAACATCAGAAAATAGGTGGCAGGAGGTAGGTTGGGAAAATGAGCCTTTTAGTTTGAAATATGACAAGTTCAATGAAACTGCAGTGAAAAAATGACATGGTTAGAAACACTACTTCTCCCACACCTCCCTTGGAGTAGATCACAGTGAGAAGACCAGGGCACCATCTTAATAACATCCTTCCTGCTGAGAAGTTTCCCTAAGAATTCTCACTGTCAGCACAAAAGGCAGGGACAGATGAAACACTTCTGACCAAGATTAAATACCACATGCATCAGAGATGGCCTCTGAAAAATTCTTAAGAAACAAGACATATTATCAGTGTTTCTATTATGGCGAGAAATCTAGAGTGACCCCCCAAAATTGTGTATGTGTCTAATGCGGGGGGCTAAACAGCACAGCAGGGCATTTGAATCTTCCACTCTATCTACTACCAAGTGCCCACTATGGCCGTGCTCTGTGCTTAGTCACAGAGATGACAGTCTCTCCATTGTATGTAGAGCCCCTTGTCACAAGGGGAGACCAAAAGAGCGTATCATGAATGCGCCATCTAGCAGACTTCCACAAGAAGTCTTCCTTGATCCTGAAACGAAGGGAGCTTGGAGACTGCTGGCAGAAGTGCCCACAGCACCATGTGCAAAGGGCCCTGGCTTTTGAGAGTGGAGTTCTGGGAAACAGCGAATCACATCACTAGAGCACAGGGCAGCCCCAAGAAGCAAACCTAGACCCACAGGCAAGGCCGCTTCACCAAAGACCTTTCTGCCCATGCCAGAAAGCTCTTGATGCAATCACTGAAACGCATTTGAACTTTCGAAAGATTACACTGATAGTTGTGAACTCAAGGAAAACAGAGTAGTACCAAGGTCAAAACTGAAAACTAATGACTTTCTGTTGGCCTGATTTGTTTTCAAAGCCTAACTTTGCTTTTCTCCATTTGGCTATGCTTGCTTCAGCACCTCAAACACCTGAAACTTTCCCTCTATTTTGGTATTTTTTTTAAATTCCATTTTTCACCAATATATACTTTTCATCACAAGGGCACTATCAGGTAAGTTACTATGGTCAACTCTGGTTATGCAAATGACCTTTAGTTATGGAACCAAGAACTTTTCCTTCTCAAAGTTTCCACATTTCCTCAATTATAAGCCCCTGACTGGAAACTATCGTACTATGGTGTTCTGCTGTGATTCTCTATCTCCGTTCCTGGAAAAATACTTCTCCAATATGGAGTGAATTAAATAGAAAAGCACAATTTAGTGAATCTGTCTTAAAACCTGTTTATATAATGCTTATCCTTTCTTCTAAAATCCTTCTTTTGGGTGTTAAGATTCTATCAAATGATGGCAACACAATTTTTTTTTTTTTTGAAATGTCTTCCCATGGCAAAACAGTTGACATCCCCAGATCTATACACTGACTTTTTAAAATTTGTGGTACTAGGGATCAAACTCAGGGGTACTCTTCCACTGAGCTATATCCCCAGCCCTTTTTATTTTTTATGATAGGACAGGGTCTCACTAAGTTGCCCAAGCTGGCCTTAATCTCATGGTCCTCCAGCTTTAGCCTCCAAGTAGCTGAGATTATAAGAATGGGCCACCACACACCACTTAATGTTTTGAAATATTAATCCAGAAGACTAGGTGACCTTTGCTTGGATCCTCTCCACTACTACTTTGTTATCACACACAGAGGTCACCTGATACCAGTCAGGTGAGAGGGACACATTGCAGTTAACCAAGCTGACAACAACCTGCCAAAGTGCCAGAGCTGACAGCGTTATTCCACAATCAAGAGAATGTTGGCCCAGTGTGCAATTAACTACTTACTACTTCCTAATTATAGCTTTGGAATTTAGCATCTTAATGAGAACATAAAACTTCCCTTCATTGGTGGTTTAGCCACTCACATTTAAATAATGTTCAATAAATAGTTAAATGAGATCCTCAAAAGGTATTTACGTCCCTGCTCAACTTTATTTCCTACTGGAAAGAGGAGTACGAATCCTCTCGCTCTGTCAGCACCAGAAAACCCACTTCAATACTCAGGCTGCTGGTAGAAGTGGCCTCCACATAGGGACTATCAGGAAGCACTTAGGAAAAAACAGCACAAAACTTTAGCCACTGGAGCACAAAGACCTATTTGGGTCTCAGATCACACATCTTAAAAATGCTAGTGACCATTTCTACCTGTGTCCAGTCACTGGGTTTCAGACAGTGTTAGTTCCTCAATATTCAACTGTGGTATTACACCTGTAAATGTGAGTACAGGAGACTGACAAAGTCCTGGCTTTTACATAAGAATCACAGCTGGACCTGGAAAGGTTCTTTTTGATCATCTAGCCCAATCTTGCTGTTTTTGTAAGTGGAAAAAAAAATGAAGAAGTTTCCCAAGAAAATATCACCAATAAGAGGCCTGGATTTGTTTCTGGGTTTAATGCAGGGCTTTCTCCCTTTTTGGGAATACTTGGTTACTGATTTTCAAGGTCTTTGTGTGTTTGTGGGGTGTAATAGGAATTATAAGCATAATTCAAAATGGAGGGGTCATTTACACATTTTAAGGTAGCAAAATGTAAAAATGTACAGTCAACACAAAAACTTGGTAGTTCATTACTTTATCATTTCAGAATACTTACTGCTGATTAATCTAAAGGAATCAGACTGCTAAACTGAGGTAGATGAATGGAAATGTAAACATCATATAAAAGCATGCCTTCCCCCTTGGCTTCAAAAATAAAAGTTTCAAATGAAACTCCCATGTCAAACAAATTTCTCAGGTGCTTAGGAAAAAAAGCAAGATTTTCTAAAATCTTTAATCTCCAGAGTGCAACAAACACAATGGATTATATTGGGTAATGCCAGCAATAGAAGGACACAAAAGTATCACCAGTGAAACTAAGTAGACAAACTGTTATTTTACATCAGTAGTTTATTACAATACACACTGACAGACAATAAGAGAAGGAATGTTCTGACATTTTCTGAGCATTTCACGGAAAGCAAATGTAACCATCCAGGCAGCAGAGTCATCCACACCTTTTCCAACAAAAAGCAAAAGCTTTTGCATGTGATCACTCAGGAAAGCAAGACTTTCTTATTCTTGTCTCAAAAATGTCACTCTTGGAACACAGTCACCATAAAGTGAGCTGACAAGGGAACGGTTTCCCCAACCCAGTGACCTGACTGATACTGCAGATGGCAGTACGTTTGGGAACTACATAGGACCTACTCATAAGGCTGACTACTATATTTCATTATAATTGAAAGGAAAGGATAAAATTAAGAAAATTAAGCCCTGCTAAAAGGCATTAAGACAAGGAGAAAATATCTGGATATTTAAAAATGAGATGCTCTTTTCACATAACTCATTTAAAAGGTTACAATTACCATAAACATTTTTACTCTTATTCAAAGATCATTGGTGAAAGCTTGCTTTTATGTCTGCAAATGGGCCCTCTGACTTTGCACAGGCCCAGAAGCAAGCAACATACTGGAGTTGCAAATCCTGGGGAAGCAGGCATCAGACTGTTCAGAGTTGCATAGGTATTTCTTTAGACCCACTTTGTAAAAGACAGGTGAAACCTTAAGAATTTTCCCTCTTTCAGCAGTCACTGTGACAGTGAGTGTTTGAATCCCTTTAGTGCCCAAACATACTAAAGCACTCTAAGATAAAACATTAAAATGAAATTTGGGTAAATTCACTACATAGTATGTAAGCTGGGAACAACAAAGGAAAGAGCCCAAGCAAAATTCTAATATTTCATGTAGAAAAGCACTGCAGGAGAAAACTTTGTTTAAAAACATTAAAACTCAGGTGCATATAAATACATTTTTGGTTAATTTGTGCTATGTCAAATAGAAATCCTGTCAGATACTCAGTTTGCTAGGTAACTCACTTGGGTTTTCATGTCTGACTATCAGTAGAAGAATATACACTGTTGCATATGTTTACATATATATGCATATATATAAAATTCGGTTCATGAAAACTTGTCTTAAATATACTTAAAACCTATACCTCTAAAAATAAATACATTAGTCTCTAATCAGTTAATTCTGAGTTCCTTCACAAACCATCAAAACAATTTCTCAGCAATGGCAGATGACCAATTAGCTGCACTATAAACCCATTATTAGTAAACATTTTGAAATTCACAAATATCACTGAAATAACATCCTTAGACTATAGCATAGACAGAATATTGGGTTTGAGTGTAAATATCTTGATTTGCTTGATGTTTAGTTCCCACAAATGCCTCTGCTTTGCCTAGGCATTTATCTAGCAGTGGGAGAGCATTTTCTAGCGATAGCTTTCTACTCCATTGACACTACCTTCTAATCAAAGGAGTCAGCTAGCATTTCCTTTGCTGTTTTGAGGGCACCAACACAACATCATCTGTATTTGATATTGCTCCCATAGATCACAGTGAGTTGTGTGTGTTAGTGTAATTTACAATGTGCTGATATGACTGCAGTAAAGCAGAAATAGCTCTGGATTTAAAAAAAGAATACTCTCCCAGAACAACAACATACAAATGACCTGGTGGTGTATATCTAAGTCCCACAAAGTAACTCAAACCACTGCCAGAATGAACACACTGGATAACTCATACTGTAGTTCAAACAACAAAAGCAGATGAAAATAGTCAAAATATTTTTCAAAGAAACAATGCAATTCACAAAATGGAGTTTTACCTTTTTTTACTTTCACTTTTCAAAAAAAAAACAAAAAACTTTCTTAAAATGATATAAACCAGACCAAGTTGTTTTAATATAGTACAGTACTTAGCAACCTTGTCATTTGTTTGAGTACAAGAATTTTAGAAATGTAGGAAATCCATGATAAATGACAGAACTTTTAATGCCACTGACTACATTTTTAAAAGGAAAGTTTGCCAAAATTGAAACTCAACTTCTAAAAACTACAGTGTTTTAGGTGCTTACACTTCCAGATTACTAACTTTATAAATTAAATGTAAAGATTATTCTAATATAAACAAAGCCTCTTTTTCATTGATTTTAATCTCATTTAAACCTTTGGATATTTCAGTCTTCAGATTCCACAAGGTAAGGCTGAGTTTTTCAGATATAAATAAAATGTTTAAATCCAAGAGGTACTGTAGCACTGAGAAAACAGATGCATCAAATATATACAGGCTGACTACGATACCTGTTTTAATAAAATTAAAAATTTGTATAATTATCAAGCCACACTCATTTTTTAATTTCTCTGGCTGCAAAAATGGGGCAACAGCATTGCTCTCACTCATCTTTCCCCTTGACCCTGAAGTCAGAGGCCAGTTCAAGGCTGTGGCCTTTTGGGAGGTGGTGGTGGCATGAGCTCTGTGTCAGGGTCCAGGTGATGCTTTCGCTTCTGTCCTTGAGGAGCTGCAGTACATCTGTCAATGAACTCAAACAGCATCTCCTTGGTGACAGGATTTGAGATGCTATTGCACACAGCTGTGGATGAAGGCAGACATTTGAGAGTAAATTAGGGTGGCTAACTCACCACAGGCATATGAGAAAGGTTTTCACCCAAAGAAGCTGAACAACTTTTTCAAGGACTGGATGATACAACTAACCAATTTACCTTTCTTGATCTCCAAATAAGTGTGTTTCCAGTGACTGCTCTTTATTGTAGTACTAATTTTAAACCAAATCTTGAAATATTTGTGGGATAAGCATGTCTTCCTTAGGGCTTCCTATCCCTCCAGCACAGTGCATTGCAATGTAGTCTATATATTCTAATAAAACCTCTACAGAAAAGTGTGCTATCTGGTCTGTCAATCTTTTTCTCATAAAGAAGTTCAAGCTGAAACATGTAACACAACACTACTCATCATTCCTAGGGACTAGGAAAGGTCCATTACAGCTGGAGGAACATACTATTTTATTCTAGTATCTTACTTCAAGTAAGATATTGTAACAAAATTATCTAATAAAGCATTTTCTTCTGAGTGATCAAAATTTAGAACCAATCAAATTTCATTTTATTTACTTATTTGGTTTCGGGGAAAAAAAGATACCAACTTAACCATTTCTACTTTTGAAATGACCTCATTTAGTCCCAACATGGGTGCTATTTCCAACATGAGCTGCTAAATGTATAATGGTAACTTTTAAATGTAAAACCCAGACTGGTGATTTCTATATGTTCACAGAAGCTTACCATATCACCACCACCACCACCACCACCATCCTGTGAATGAGTACTTTAAAAGTATACAATTCTTTTAACCGTTAACCTTGGTTTTATCTTTTTCAACTCCACTAAACACAATTCAGAGCAACAACTACTACCACTACTAAGTGTACCTTATAAACTTCAGTTAATTTGTTTTGTTCCTCATAAAAAAACTTAATGATCCTGGGTTCCCAAAGCATTCAGATGATATTCAAGGAACACACTGAATGATAGTATAATAGATTAAGCGTGTGTGTGTGTTTTTAATAGTTTTCATTTACTTTGTTCTCCATTGTTTGTAAAGCTATTTTAGGAGCTGGAAATTACATTTTCCCCTGCTAAATCTGTCTTTTACCATCTGGCAAACAATGGTTTTTATAGTTTTGAATAGATCCGAAATTATCATGGTTTTTATTGTTTTGTTGTTCAATGAATTCAATTTGTATTACAGCCCAGTGTCCTATCCTTTAAGCTTCTCTTCTGGGCAAATGGCACAGCCCACAGATTTAGACAGGGGAACCTAAAGCTGACTGGAGCCAAGCAGGGCACAGATCTGACAGATATTTTTCTAGGCAAACAAAGGTGATGTCCAAATGACTCAAAGCCCTACCAAGCAGGACAGCACAGGCAGCACATCTCGGTTCTAACATCCTAACTTTTGTTTTTTGAGTGTAATGAGCACCAGTCATACTCACCCATGGCAGTGTTGTAGGCATTAGGAAAACTTTTGTCTGTCCTTTGCCTCATGAAGACCCAGCTGTTGTTTTCAAATTTGCATTCTATAATTTTGTTGTCATACTGTTTTAGCTCTTTTGTCACCTGTTTTAAAAGAGAATTGAGGAAATATTTAAACCATTTGAAAGGTGTTTTGCTGCCACTATGTGACAGACACATTAGGAAATGCCAAAAACACCTTAGTAACTCTTCCCACAGAATTCCTTGTCATTTGAAGTGTCTAATCAAGCCTAAAGATATGGTGTGCACTCCCTTGTACACAATGCTCATTTATCCAGCATTTTATACATAGTTGTGAACACTGCTATCAATAGACAGCAATTAAAAGAAGCTAAGTGGAAAGCAGCCACTTTGGGCTGAATGCAAATATGTTACCACGGGGACCAATGCCTTCGATATAGTCTGTGTGTCTGCGGCTGTCAGAAATTGAGTGTATTACTTAGGTTTCATCAATTTTCAGAAAGGATGCACCATTTAAATTCCCACGTCAAATCCTAAGCAATTTCTTTTACTAGTTAAAAAAAGTCGCACACTAAAAAGTAAACACTAGGATCAAATTTAAGCAATGTGAATCCCAAATATTTCACTTTTCAAGCAGTGATAATTAACCCAAAACCTAGTCTTTCGGCTACCTACCCTTTCCATCTTCTAAGCTAGCATGAACATAAAGATGAAGCTACTGCTTTGAATTTAGCTGGTGAGTTTCATGGCTGCTTCACATCAGATGATTGACTATGGATTATGATTTATCTATCAAACCTATAAGTATCCATGGTAACTAGAGAATCTTTTAGAAGACATTTTATTGGGCTGTGAGGATGATTTTCATAAATAAGAGCCTCAGCTTATCTTTGCAGTTTTCAAATCAAATGTCAGTCATGGTCATATTTTAATTCTGTTCTCTTCTTTCACAGCTAACCACTTTCCCTCACAATATGGTAGATCACAATCATTTAACTTCATTAGCATTATCTGAAATGCTCTCATCTGTTTACCCACATACTCACTACCACCTAGGAATATGAAGGGAAGAAAATTTTTTTTAAAAGACACTTTCAATTCACGAAGTAGGCAGTGCATGTCTCCATAAAACTTTCAAATTGTATCATTTTTCCATTAATGAATATTTATTCTCAACTAGTCATTATTCTAGACTCAACTCTCCTACTTTGCTTACTAGAGATTCATCTTTTTTACTTTTGATTCACTATTTATATCCATGTACAGGACAACTTGCTCTATTGGTAATTATATTTGTGTTATACAATATGGAGGATTTAATAGGAATAAGGTTTCAAATCTTTCAAAGTATCCACCTTCTAACTGCTAAAATAAAGAAAGCAGCTTTTAATTTACTAGGTCACCGGAAGAATAGTAAAGTGCCTGGCACACAGTAGACAACGAGTAAAAGTAATTGAGTATGAAAGCATGTAATGAAAGATTTCTTTCTAAAACTTGTGACAAAAGATTTTCTATGGTAACAATTTTTAAGTGTATAGTTCAGTGGTACTAAGTATATTCATACTGTCATGCAACAAATCTCTAGGACTTTTTCCATCTACAACCCTACAACTCTGTACCCACTAAAGTGTTAATTCTCCCCTCTACCCAGACTGTGGTAATCATTTTTGTATTTTCTGCTTCTATAATCTTAACTACTTTAGATACTTCATGTGAGTAAAATCACACAGAATTTGCTCTCTTGTCATAGGTTTATTTCGCTCAGTATATCTTCAAGGTTTATAACGTGTGGCAGGGTAACTTCTGTTTTATGGCTACAGAGCATTCCAGCACATGTGCATGCCACATTCTTCTGTCAATGGGCACTTGTGTTGCTTCTATCTCTTTGCTATTGTGGATAATGCTGTGATGAATGTGTGTGTGCAAATATCTCTGTGAGATCTTTATTTTAATTCTTTTGGATTTACATTCACAGGTAGAATTGCAGGCTCACATATTAATTCTACTTCTAAGTTTTTGAGAAACTTTCACACTGTTTCTAAAATGGCTTCAATTCCTACCACCAGTGCACAAAAGATTGTAATTTCCCTGCTTTCTCAGCACACTGGTTATTTTCTCTTCTTTTGATACTAGCCATCCTGATAAATGTCAGGTGATACCTCATCAAGGTTCTCATTTGCATTTCCTTATTGACTGATGATGTTAAGCATCTTTTCATGTGCTTATTGGTTGTATATCTTTTATATCTTCTTTGGAGAAATGTCTACTCAAATTCCTTGCCTTTATTTTAATCAAAATTTTGTTGAGTTATAGAAGTTCGTTATATATTCTGAATGTAGACACCTTAACAGACACATGATTTGCAATTTTTTTTCATCCCACAGGGTAGTATTTTATTCTGTTGTTTCTCTTGGTGAACACAAGTTTTAACATTTGATGCAGTCCCTTTTGTCAATTTAGTCTTACTATCTATGACTTTGGTGTCACACCTAATAAATTATTGCCAAATTTTATGTCCAAAAGATTTATAGATGTTTAACAGTCTAAGCTCTTACAGTACAGTAAGGATAAAGTGAGGATCCAGCTTTATTTTGTTGCACATGAACATCCAGTTTTCCTACTACCATTTATTGGAGTCTATCATTCTTTATTGCATAGTCTTGGTACCCTTATGGAAAATCGTTATATGTAAGGATTTATTTTTCTTCTCTCTATTCTGGTCCACTGGTCCACCTCTCTTTTTGTCAGTAATTAATTGTGCTGAGTTACTGCTGCTACATAGCATGTTTTGAAATCAGCAGGAAGTATGAGGCCTCTAATATTGTTCTATGTCAACTATTCAGGTCCTTTGAGAACCCATATGATTTTTAGGAGCTTTTCTATTTATGCAAAAAAAAAATCCACTGGGGTCAGGCATAGTGGTTCATGCCTGTAATCCCAGCACTCAGGAGGCTGAGACTGGAAGGGCTGCTGCAGGTTTGAGACCAGTCTGGGCTACACAGTGAGTAATGAGTTCAGGGCCAGCCTGAACTACATAGCAAGACCCTGTCTCAAAAAACAAACAAAAAAAAACCAAACAAACAAACAATAAAGGATGGATTTTTCTCTTGTTTGCATTTTCTTTAATTTCTCTTAGCAAGAAACAGTGCTTATTATTTTGTAAAAACAACTTTAGAAGAAAATACACTTAAAAAACCATGCTGTCATAAGAAGGTAAACTTTGAAAACAGCTGTCAGGAAAATTATATATGCACTTCACAATAATGAGGCTTGCTACTAAACAATGTGCAGGCTGTACTTTTACTGGCTACTAACTGTAGTTAAGTCTTCATCATACAGTTTATCATTTTTGTTCTCAGCTTCAGAACTGCTATAAATTACATGTTGCTCCATCTAACTACAGCAATTAAGCAGTATTATTAACTATCTGTGTATCTACTTGGCCGAGCACTAACAATCAAGAAAAGAGAACTTTACAGAAAATGTATGCACCTGCCACTACTAACTTAAATGCATCTCTGTGTTCAAGAACAGCACATCATTCTTCACTGATCACACCAGTTATATTCCCAAGACAGACACACTGTGAAGTACTCATTTGCTTAGAACTGATAAAGATAATATTTCCCATATGTGCATAAACTAAGACAGTTTTCACTAATATCAGACCAAGAGAATGACTAGCACACAGGGGAAGAATTTAATTTTAATTACCGTATTTTAACTTGTTACTATGACAATACTCATCCCCAGTCAATTACATACTATTATTTACTAAAACAAGACCCCACCAGGTCTTCTATAATCAACTCTTTCAGCCTAGTTTGGGTTAATGAAAGCTTGAAAGTAAAAATAGTAAAATATTTATAAATCAGAATTTCACATCTGCACACACAATTATATGAGATTAACAAAATCATATACTTTTTAAAGTGTAAAGAGTATTTTATGTGGAAAGTTTTTTTCTGATGCATCTATTGAGATGGCTATAATGCTTTCATCCTATATGAATCTACCAATAATATAAGGTTAAGAGACTGCTGGATGAAACTGGACCTAGTACTTCTAAAGATTTTAAATCAGCAAAAAATATTTTTATTGTGATCTAACTGGAAGTACAATACTAATTTACAAAAGACACACAGTGTCAGCTGAACTGATCTGCACAAAGTTGACAAGGACCTGTTTCAGTTTTTCAGGGCAGGACAGGAGCCTCTACAATTATCACCCCTGCCTCATGAAAGTTAAAATTTTGTTATAAGGAGCTTATCTTTATTTTGGGAGTAGTATTAGGGATTAAACCCAGGACTACTGCACTTAGCTATACCCCTGGATTTTTTTTTCTTTTTTTTTTAACTTGAGACATGGTCTTGCTAAGTCACCCAGCTAGGCTGGAACTTGGGATCTTCTTGCCTCAGCCTGCTAGAGTGCTGGAATAAGGTGTGCTCCCTCCCGTACCCTGCTTCATCCCCCCCACACACACCCCTTTTAGACAGAGAATGTACAAAGGCTTGGGAAAGGGTGGTTTCTTTCAAATAATCTGCTTTGAAGATACTTTCAAATAACCAATATCCTTACACTGAGAAAGCCACCAAGGGGATCTTTGTTTTACCTGTAATTTTGAGTAACTTAGAGAAAGCTGTAAAGATAGTACAGTTTCTATATTTCCTATTACTCAGTTTCCTCTAATGCGTATGTCTTACATATATTTTTCAAGTCTAAAATAATGAACATCGGTACAACACAAAGCTAAACTATAAAGTCTTTTCAGATTCATCAATTTTTTCCACTAATGTATCTATTCTAGGACTCAATCCAGGAAACTACATTGCATTTAACTGCCGTATCTCCTTAAGTCTTTTCCAATCTGACAGTTTCTCAGATTTTCCTGGATCCATCTGAAGAATGCTGGTTAGATATATGTGGTATGCTTCTCAATTTTCAGACATTTGCTCATGCTGCACTCTTCTCACTGTGTTGGATCTTGGAGTGTTATTGGTGATGTTAACTCTGTTGCTTGTTACAGTGGTATAGTGTTTGCCAGTTTTTGCTACTATAAAATTACTGTTGTTTTTCCTTTCTATACTTTCTCCTGTTTCAAGCATTATTTTTAGCATTTACTCATGAATCTTGTCTGTAGCAATGATTAAAATGGTGCTTCAACAGAATTTCCTATTTTATTCATTCTTTATACACTATTATTTATTTATATCAGTATAGACTCGTGATCATTTATCTTATTGTTGGTTTACAATAAAACAATACATTCATTTATTTTGTTGCCCAAATTGTTCCAATATTTGCCTGGGGGAACTCTCAGGGTGACTCCTATGTCTTTTCAACTTGCTTCCGTTTTTCCCCATGTTACCTTCTAAGAGATTTTTTAAAGAACAAAATTCCTCTTCAATAGTCCAGGTTACGTTAAATATTGACACCACTTGTTTTGGTCAACATTTAAAATTACTATTGAGAGGATGGGAGGGAGGAAAAAAGGAAAACGGAAACGAGAGGGAACGTGGCAGGATAAGCTTAAACATATGGGTTTGTTCTTAGAAGTTTCCAGTCACCTTTTGTGAATTGCTATCTGGAGTCAAACTAGGTTTTTTCTTTTTCTTTTTTTCTTTTGTACCAGGAATCAAACTCAGGATCTTGTGCTTGCTAGGCAGGCGCTGTGCCGCTGAGCTATAACCCTGGCCCTTTTTTCTATTTTCTGAAGTTACAATTCTACTTTAGACAATTCAAATTCTATCTCTAGAATGCAACAGGAAGTGGGCGTTAGAAGTGCATCTCGTGTAAATGAACTAAAAAAAAAAAAATGCTTGTTTTCATGCAAAGAATTTCATTTCTTAGTATTTATGAAGGCAAAGACATTAAAACAACAAATCAAAAATGCAAAGGAATAATAAAAGTTTTCTTTGTGTTTTTCTCAACAAAATGAACAGCTGAAGCCTGAATTACTAGATAAAAAAATCTTTTAGTACTACTAGATTACAGTAAGGTCATGATATGATTACTTTTTAAAAATGCATTTATTTACTGGAAGAAATAAAACACTTCATAAATTACCTTTTTTAAAAACGTGCTAGACCTACCACTTAAAAAAAGCTCCACCACTAATAGCCACTGTTTGTGTCTCTATAAGGAAAAGCTACATTTAAGTGACACATTGTTCATTTGTTGGATAGAAGCCCAGCAGCAGGAAGTCTCTCCTTCATGAAGGATGAGGTCTTTAAGCCCTTCAATCTACACTAAACTAATGCAAGTAGCCAATTAAAAAGGAAGCAGGCCTAATTGCACCTTATTTATGCTGAAGTCATTACAGACAAGTCATAACTCCAGAGTAGTGTAGCGTAAAATCCACTTGAAAGTACAAGTTATTATCTTCAAATAAATCAGCTGGTCACAGTTATTATTCAAAATTTGATGTCTTCATATAAAATAACTGGACAGATCTATGATAACATGAGTGATTACTGGTGAATGGTGGAATTAGGAATGACTTTTTTCTTCTCTGTGTTTTGCTGTACTTTCCAAAGTTCCTACATTACACATTTTCCTTGTATAACTTTTGATAATAAATCCAAAAATAAACTATGTTTTATTAAAAATAATAAGCAACAGATTGACTTTTAATGTGCAGGTACAAAAAATAAGAAATACTCATTTAAATGTGAGACAAAAAAAAAAAAAAATACTTGGAAAAAGGCTCTAAACTCAGTTCCAAAACTGTAAGGAGGCACCTTGGGAAGCTGCAGCAAATTCACAAAGACACTGTATTTTAAATTTTTAAGAAAACACAGTGACATGTAATGGACACCACACAATCATATTAGTCTCTCAGACTCTCAGTTTTAATACCATGTTTGTTTAATAACATTGTATCTTTTGAGGCAGTGATTTTGATTAAAAAGCATTGCACGAAAAACCAGTGTGGACCAGGGCGTGAAGTTGTTGGTATACAGTATGATTCCCAGGTTTGAGAAGTTATACAGTAAGCTACATATGCTAAGTTGTCAAGACATAAATAGTTGTCTGACTTTAATCTACTTAACAAATGGAACTATTAAGTATTTCTTTTGGATTAGAGGTGCTGTGTCTGGGGCAAAATGAATACAGAAAGTAAGATAACCTCTGCCTTAAATTCTTTTCATTCCTCCATTCCCAGATCCTAGTCCCTAAACCTATACATCAATTTAGGTCTAGGACTTAACGGAAACCAACCAAAGTAGTAAAAAACAAAACAAAACAAAATAAAACAAGAACAGTGCAACCAGATCAGGGTAAAGAATGAGAATTTCTATCTAGATAATTTCATTAACTTTGATCTACAGCCTTGTGTTAGTTACTTTTCTCATTGCTGAGACAAAATATTGGACACCCAAAGTAAAGGAGGAAAAGTTTATTTTGGTTCACAGTTTGTAGAGGTTCAGTCCATAGGTGGCAGGCTCCAACAGGGTAGCACAGCAGAGGGGCATCATAGAAGAGAAATAGTTCTTGACAGGCAGAAGGCAGCAAGGCAGTAAAGAAGCAGCAGCAGGCCTGCCTTCTTTCTGTCCCTTTATATCTGTCCAGGTTACCTACCCTTTGAGTGGTGCCACCCACACACAGGTTGGGCTTTTCCATTATCCATACCCAGAACTATGCCGAACCATCAGTAGACGAATTTAGTAACCAAACACCCTTAATCCCAGCATCACACACCCTAGATCCAGTCACCTCTGAAAAGTCCTTCCTATGACCATTTGAGGCTTTGGGTGACATCTAGACACAACCTATAATAAGCAATAATATATAAACACCTCAATGATCTGCCATTGTCACAGTACCTGGTATAGGGTAAACAGATGTCAGGGATGATACTAAATTCAAGGGAATCATAAGCCTCGGCATATCAACCAACTAATACATTGATCCCTGAGCAGAGTAAGCCAGAACTATATGTGAATCTTTTTCTACCTCCTTTTCTCCTTCCTATTCTTCTTTCCTACAAAACAAAATGAAACAAAACAAAACATTCTAAGGCTTAAATAGCCTTTATTTGTCTCATGAATGAGCATAATACATTTGTATTCTCTACTACTTGGTGCCTAAGGCGGAAATGATGGCACTATATGTCTTTACTACTGTGGTATTTCCCACCTTTGATAATGAAGAATAGTAGAGGAAATGGAAAAGATAAAAGATTTCTTCACATGGACACCCCCTCTTTTTTTGGTGGGGGCAGGTAATATCAATCATTTTTTATACTGTATGATTCATGTTAATATGACTAAATGTAACTTGTTCACTGTACATTTAGTATGACATGCATTATAAATTTGTGGTATATCTCTATCTCTATATATAGTCTCATTTAATGTAAACCATAATCTTACAACGTGGGAAATTTTATTAGTGCCCTTTTACAGACATGGAGACTAAACAAAGCTTAGTTAAAACACCTCACACAAAGTCAAAGACCTAGAAAGTGCAACAGCAAACTCAAATATAATATTTCCTTGTCCATCGCTATAATGTCATGCCGTATTTCAATAGCTATTTGCAGAATCTGGCACTCTGTGGAAATTAAATGTAGAATGAAAAAAAGGTGGTTTTTCTGCCCATATTTTTCCTGAAATTGGGTTTAAAAGCCTCTGCAGAGTTAAGCATTAAAAGTCAGTTATATAAAACTTTGACATGGACGTTGGACTTTATTCAACCAATGCACTGGGCAGCAGGCAGTATGTGTCTAGGCTTCTGGTAACCTAATTCTAATGTGTCTCAAAATGGCTCCAAAAATGATAGACACCAAAACAATGCTCTAAAACATAAAATTATAAAACCTTTTAAAACAAGTTTTCCTCATCTATTCTAAGTTTTTAACAGCCTCTTCCAGCACTACAATGGAAACAGAAGTAAATGTTTCAGTTATATACAAAATAAAATATACTCAATTACTAAATAGTTATACAGGCGTATGAGTGTTAGTTCATATACAGAATTAAACCAAAACATGGCTTGTTGGATGCAACATTTAATAGTCAGGTATTTATCTACTTCATATTTGCTATGATGGGCATCATTCTTTAGTCTACTTCAATGTGGTTTCTACTTTTTCTACTCCAGTGAAACTTCTGCTGAGTTCAACAATGACCTCTATATTGGTAAGTCAAATAGACTTATTTGATTCCTCAGCTTTGTCTCAAACCATTAACCACTGCCCCCTCATAGCATGTCTCTTTTCTAGGCTTCCAGGTCATATAATCTGATCTTCCTCCTTGATCCTTTGCTATTCTTCTCAAGCTTTGCCGACTTCTCTTCTGAAGCTAGCAAGTCCCTGCAGACTTACACTGGGTTTTTTTTCTTTCTCTACTGTCTCATTTACCTCTGCTGTAGCTTTAAATACAATCTATATTTTATCTCTTGCCATGTTTTTCTATTCACCTTTTTTCTCATCCAACAAATATTACTGAGCAACTATTCGCTAGGCACAGGATGTGGAACAGTGACACAACAGTGAATAAGGTAGATATGATCCTTACTCTCTGAAATGTAGGCTAGTGTAAAAGACTGACAATAAATAAGCAAATGATTACAAATTATGATACAGTCTAGAGACTGTATAGATCTATAGATAGATCTATACAGAAGTGTAACACAAACTAATGCAGATACCTAGTTTTAGAAGGGACAGTCTAGCAGTGATAGCAAACCTTTTAGATCTTTCAATGGTATGAACAGCCTGCTGTGGCATGCATGTCATAGGTTTGTCTAGGGGATGATATTTAAACTAAAGACATAGGATGTTGAGAAGCCAGCCCACAGAAGGGAAGAAAGAAAGGAATGAGACAGAGAAAGTAAAAGGGAGTGGATGAGGGATTGGGGGAAAAGGAATACATACTTTAGGCAGTGATTAACAATGGGTTTAGAGGTTTAAAAAAAATCTTATGATCTTGGCATGTCGAAGGTGAAAACGCAAATCAACTGAAAACAAACAATGTCTCTCTATAAAACTTTGAAGGGATGGCCCTGAACAGAGGCCAGCATTTTATTGTAGCTGCTGGTTTCAAACAGAAGCCTAAAGAGAAATCTTTCTAGGGTCTGTTGGCCATTTCAGAACTTTGGAAAGGTAGCCAGGGTTTGGAGAAGAAGCCACGCCCCAAGGCACCACTGGTGTGATGGTAATGGAGAGCATCACTGAACTGCCATCTTGCACCACTCCAGGAACCTGGATCAGAAGAACCCACGTGCCTAGTCCAACCCACTACATCAAGGGACTGGAAGCCAATGCAGGAGACACCCAGGATGCAGCAACGGGCTGATTCGGAGGAACACAGGAAAATGTCAAACCAAAAGAGCAAAATACAATCTTAGATCTCCAGACCACATAGAACAAGTTCAGGAGACACAGACATAGTAGAAATTAGAGGTCACACACCTGAAATTTCAACTTAGTTCTTGTATTGTTTGGTTAATTTTACATGCCTATGTCTGATGGTCTAGGCAGCTATTTTTAATATAACAAGAGGCACTATTGATTTCCTATTATCTTCATTTGAACTTCTATATCATTTTCATTGTTTTGTTTAGTTTTATTATGTCTGATGATCTGGACAGCTATTTTTAAAATAACAAGATATATTATGGTAGCCACTGTTGATTTCCTATTACCGTATTTTAAAGTCCTGTATTACTTTCATTGCTTTATTTTGTTTGGTTTTATTCTGTTTTGTTTGGTTTTAAACTCTTTAAAATAAAATTTAAACAAATTCTGAAATAGATCCCATATGCATTTGATTCATTCTATAATTTTTTTTTTTTTTTAGACAGTGTCTTGCTATGTGGTCCAGGCTGGCCTTGAACTCACTATGTAGCCCAGGCTGACCTTGAATTTGAACTTGTGGTGATCCTCCTGCTTCAACTTCTCAAATGTTGGGATTATAGCTGTGCACCACTGAGTGTGTTTTAGATCTGATTCATTTTTAAATTCTTCCTTTTATACCCTAAAGAGGTATATACATACACATATACTTTGTATCTGTATTTAACTATCCCTGTTGCCTATTTGATGCTTTTATTTCTCTCAGTACTGGAGATCATACACAGGACCTTAAACAACACTAAGCCAGCACTCTATCACAGAGCTACATCTTAAGCTTCTACTGGACACTTTTATTATGCACTGCAGAGAACAGTTCTTGGTACCCACCAGGTAGCAAAAGCAAGAAGAAAGGAAAAGCCTCTTTCTGTCCCTGATATCGTATGCAGCCTAGCTGCCCTAGGGCAAGTACAGCCCTCACACCCTAAATCCTTGCCAGAACGATGTGAAATCCATCAGTGAACTGATTACTAGTCACACACCCTCAGTCCCAGCTCCACACATTCTAGATTCAGTCACCTCTGAAAAGCCTGCCCCTCGTGACTGCATGTGGCTTTGGGGGGACATCTGAACACAAGACACAATACATCTTCTGTATTACAAAAAATGGCAGCTGAATTCACCCAGTTTTTCATTACAGAAACACTTGATCCTCTTGATCCTTCCCTCTTCTTTCCTCACATATTCAAGCCATTAACCTGGGCTTACGAATTCCACCTCTAAAATAAATTTTGACTAAGTTTATTTATTTCCCCCTTTTCTACTCAAAGTCATAATCTGAGCCATCGTATCTCAGAGTCTTGGAATGTTTCCAAACTAGTTTTCCCCTACATTTCCCCATCCTATCAATTTTTTACACTGTGGCCAGATACACTTTTGAAAAATGTAAATCTCATCAAATCATTTCCTTGCTTAAAAGAAAAACAAAAGACTTATGGATTGGAAAGGGAGAAATAAGACTACCTCTGTTCACAGATAACATTACTTACATAGAAGGAATCTGTAAAGAGAATATTAGAATGATGTTTAATAAGGCTGCAGAATACAAGGCTAAAAATATATATAAATACAGATCATAAGAACACTAAACCCAAATGTATTTTTCTATACTAACAACAAATGAAGCAGAAATTTTAAAAATAATCACTATGAAGCTACTGTGATAAAAACAGTGTGGTACTGGCAAAAACACAGACCTGAAGATCAATGTAACAGATTAGAAGATGCAGAAACAACTCCAGACACACTAAGCCACCTTATCTTTGACAAAGGTGCCAAACACATTCACTGGAAAAAACATAGCCTCTTTAATAAATGGTACTGGAAAAACTGGCTCTACACATGCCGAAGATTAAAACTGGACCCATGTCTTTCACCATGTACTAAGCTAAAACAGAATGGATCAAAGACCTTAATATTAAAACAGAAACATTTAGCCGGGCACACACTTTTAATCCCAGCACTGCAGAGGTAGGAGAAGCAGTGTGAGTTCGAGGCCAGCTTGGGCGACAATGCAAGCACAAGGTCGGCCTGAGCTACATAGTATGACCCTGCCTCAAAAAACTAGGGCCGGGAGTTTGGCTCAACGGCTTAAGCGCCTGTCTGGCAGGCGCGAGGTTGTCAGTTTGATCCTCAGTGCTGTAAAAATAAACAAATAAAATAAAATAGAAACATTAAATCTGCTGGAAGATAAGAGTAGGTAAAACTCTTGAAGATACTGTTATAGGCAAAGACTTTATGAACAAAACCCAGATTGCATAAGAACTATCAAAAAGAATCAGCCACTGGGATTCTCACCCTACTGAAAAGCTTTTGCACAGCAAGAGAAACCACCAACAGAATGAAGAGATAACCTACAACGTGAGAGAAAGTGTTTGCCAGCTGCTCCTCAAACAAAGGATTACTATCAAGAATATACAAAGAACTCAAAAAAATCAGTCCTCCCAGATTTGAAGACCCAATCCAAAAATGGGCATCTGAGATGAACACACACATCTCAGATGAAGAAATACAAATACCAAATAAGTACGTGAAAAAATGTTCAACATCACCGCTCATTTGAGAGGTGTAAATTAAAACAACACTGAGATTCCACCTCACCCCAGAAAGAATGGCTACTATCAAGAAATCAAGCAATAACAAATGCTGGAGGGGCTGTGGGGAAAAAGGAACCCTCCTCCACTGTTGGTGGGAATGCAGACTAGTGTAACCATTGTGAAAATCAGTGTGGTGATTCCTCAAAAAACTAGGACTAGAGGTCCCATTCAACCCAGCTATTCCCCTTCTGGGTATCTTCCCAAAAGAATTAAAAGCATCATACAAGAGTGATATATGTGCACCCATGCTTATAGCAGCAGGGTTTATAATAGCCCAATCCTGGAAACAACCTAAATGTCCATCGACTGAGGAATGGATAAAAAAAGATGTGGTATTTTTATACAAGGGAATAGTACTTAGTCATAAACAAAGACAAACTGGAGACTTTTATAGGTAAATGGATGCACATTGAGACCATACTCATTAGTGAAATAAATAAGACACACATGTGTAAACATCGTATTGTTTCATTAGTGTGACAAAATGAAAGAAAACAAATGTATATGTGTATGTGTATGTGTGTGTATATATATATATAGTTCAGACAGTTATACTACTGGTTTCTGTGAGTTCACTGAACAGAAAGATTTGTGCTGGTATTGTTTGGACAATTGAATGCAGATGTCTTGTGCTCTGGGTGAATGATTTGGGGATGACAAGGCACAGTGTAGGTACCATTGTTGCCCCTGATTGATGTGTTTTGAAATTTTGTTGCTGTTTTTTTTCTTCTTTTTCTTTTTATCTATGAAATAAGATGGATTTGGAAAATAAATAAAAATATCACTTATAATAATACAACTAAAAACCATAGTGTACATAAGTATAAATTTAAAAATGTCACATCTGTATGCTGACAATCACAAAATATCAATGAAAGAAATCAGAGAACCCAATAAATAAAGAGAGATATGCTATACTTGTGGAATACTATTCTCGGGGATAGAAAGTTCAATATCGTTAAGATATCAATTCTCGCCAGAGTGATCTACAGATTCGACACAATCACAAGCAAATATCCAAAAAGAACTTTAATACATATTGACATTGCAATTCTCATGAAAAGACAAAAAAACTAGATCAATAAAAACAATTTTGAAAAGGAACAAAGTTGGAGAAGTGACACTGACCTTAAGACTTAACATGAAAGTACAGTGTAAGAGTGTGGTAAGAGATGTGGATCAGTGAAACAAAAGAGAGAGCTTAGAAACAGACCCACAATTAGAAAATCAACATATTTGGCACAGGTGCAAAGGCAAAGCAACAAATAAAGGACAGTCTTTTCAACAGTGCTGGAACAGCTGGACATCCATATATGAAATATGTAACTCAACCTGTATCATTCACTTTATACAAAAACAACTGAAAATGGACAGCACTTATAAAATAGAAAACCTTAAAATTTCTTTAAAAAATAGAGGAATATGTTTGTGACCTAAGGTAAGATTTCTTAGAGATAACATCAAAACCTCAATCTATAAAATAAAAACATGGTATCTTTTTGAAATAGTTAAAGACATCATACCACAGTGATACATGCATACCCATTTTTTTAAACTTTATTTTTTATTTATTTTAAAAACAATAAAGAATAAAAACAATGATACAGAATTTCAAAACAAAATAATAGGAGATTAACACTGGTTAATATATTGTGTATTGCTAATCTTCAAAGTAGTTGTTCAGGTTACAAGGTATAGGCATGAAAAAAATGATCAATTGAACAATGAAAGCACAAATGGTTCTTTTTGATGAACTAACAGAGATTAGAAGTATAGTTACCTATCTAGGAAGTAGCCTATATGTCCACCAATAACTAAATGGATATATATACACAATGGAGTACCATTCTGCTATAAAAAAGGCCAAATTTGAGTCCTCTGTAAGAAAAAGAATGCAACTTAAAATCACCATGTTAAGTGAAATAAATCAGATCCACAATATTAAATATCACATGGTTTCTCTTAAATGGAAAACCCAAAGTACAAATAAATTAAAGGGCAAAATCGAAAACAGGTAATAGAAAATAGAGAGAGAGATTTTCTGGGAAAGAGACCATGATATGGTAGGAGGGTGGAGGGGAGAGAGAGGAAGAGGATGTAAGAAGAATCAAGATGTATTATAAACATGAACCAACTCCGCAGGATGAATGTAATCATTATGTACTGAAAACATGTACTAGTAAAAATTAAAATTAAAATTAAAAACAGTCTGATAAACTGCATCAGAATTGAAAACATACACTCTGTAGATAGTTCACAGAATGAAAAAGTAAGGCAAACTAGGATAAAATATTTGCAAATAACTTATCTCACAAAGGATTTATAACACAGAAATATTAAAACTCAAATGAAAACAGACAACTTAATTTTAAAATGGACCTAGCACAGTGGCACACACCTATAGTCTCAGATACTTGGTAGGCTGAGGCAGGATGATTACCTGAAAGCAAGAGCTGGAGACTATCCTGGGCAACACAATCAGACCCTATCTTCAGGGTGAAGATGGGCAGAAAATTTGAGCATACACTTCACCAAAGATACATGCATAGTAAATAAACATATGAAAATATGTTCATAGTCACCAGTCATTAGGAAAATGCAGATATTCTTTTACCATTTTATGAAATTTCATTTTTTCATAAAAAATCATAAGACTGATACTATTAAGTACTAACAATATGCAAAGCAACTGATCTCTCATATATTGCTAGGAGTGTAAAATGGTATAGACACTTTGGAAAAGAGTCTGCTAGTTTCTTTAAGCTAAGCGTATATTTATCATAAGTCATTAATTTCACTTTTAAGTAATATCCAAAACAAATCAAAACCTAAGTTCACATAAAATCTGAATTATAAATGCTTAGTTTTATTTATTATCATTTAAAATTGCAAACAATCTAAATGTCCTTCAACTGGTGAACAGATAAATTATGGCTTGGCCATACAATGAAATGTTTTCCAAAGATAAGAACTAGTAATAAACTTGTTAATAAATATAACATGAATAAATATCAAACACACTGCGCTAAATTAGAGTAGCTGGATTGTAAAAATTACAGAATACACAATTTTATTTATAAAACATCTGGAAAAGGCAAAATTACAGAAGAAAAAAGATTGATGGTTGCAGTACTTGGAAGTGGCATGTGGGAATTTGTGGGGTATGAATGAATTGTTTTATATATTTATTCCTGGGGTGGCTATATATTTGTATGTTTGTCTAAATTCACATACCTGTACACCAAAAGAATGAGTAACATAACTCCTATTTATTTTTCTAGTTCTACACCTTTTCTTTATATTAGCTATGTTATTTGTTGAGCATCGAATATGTCAACCGGAATCAATAACAATTACTGAATACTTAGTTGATATTGAGTACGGCTCTATATGCTTTACACAAACTTTTCAATCCTCATCCTAGAAAGTAGGCATTAACAGCATTCCCATTTTCTACATTAAGACAGAAGCAAAGAGGAGTTAAGTAATTCAATCAGGGTTCAATAGTTAGCGGTGGAGAAACACCAACTTGCTGCTAGGTTCTCTAATATAGTATCTAATTTATTCTGTATAAAAATTCAACAAGATTTTAGATGTGAAAACTGAAACCAGAGAGTTTAAGGAACCTGCGTTAAGACAGAGTTAGTTTATTTTATTATCAAAATTCAAATTATAGGTCTTCATAAACCAAAAACCTTGTGCCTTCTTTTCACCTAGACATCCAGGCTCTAGGTTTAGAAAGTATTATAGGAAGCAAAGGTAGACTATACTTATGAGCAATTTTACTTTCTTACATAATAAACTGCAATTTAAGTAATTATTTCCAATTACTTTTCATTTGGGAGAGTCTATAGGTCTGAGACAAAATGATGTATAATCCAGGGCAGAGCCTGTCACACTGACTTGAACCAAGCATGATATCTATTGTTTCTTTTCCTTCACTTGCCATATGCGTATCATTCTGACATGTATCATCTCTGCTGTTTGCTACTCTAGATGTAGCACAAACCACAAATCATAGCAAGTCGCAGAATTTCTCAATCATCAAGGATTTATAATAGGTTAATTTAAAAACGGGCTGCATTTCACAGATGCAAAGCTTTTGTTTAGTTTCTAGACCAAATGAGAAGCCAGAATGACCTTCCCATGGAGATGACTAGCAAAAAAGTCATGTAGAGGAAATAGGTGCCTCTGCCAGGCAAGGTGAGGTAATGGTAAAGAAATTACATGAGTTGAGGGTATCGTTTGGGGTAGAGCACTGCTTAGTATGTACCAACAAACAAACAAACAAAAACAACAAAAAACAAACAGAAACCAATTAAACAAGAAATCACTCGCTGGACATTGTGGCACATGCCTGTAATCCCACAACTCTGGGAGGCTGAGGCAGAAGGATTGCAGGTTGCCTTGCCTGTCTCAAAATTAAAAAAAAAAAAAAAAGAAGAAGAAGAAGAAGAAGAAGAGGAAGAGGAAGAGGAAGAGGAAGAGGAAGAGGAAGAGGAAGAAGAAGAAGTGATTGGGATGCTGCTCAGTATGAAGGACCTGGGTTCAACCCTCATCCCCCAAACCCTAAGAAAATTACTAAACAGCTAAACCAGAGTTAATGGATTTGAAACAATGAAGCATTCTTTGCAGTCACCATAAAAAGACATGTGGACTCCAGAAAGTCATACTGAATTCAATGAAACAATATTCTAAAATGAAAACAATAATAAACACGAGCTACACATGAGAAAAACCAACCTACTCTGAGCTTCAAATGCCATGTATTGACAGACACTATACAGAGGAAGTCCAGAATGACAGAATATATGAGGAAAAATCTCAAGTGTGAGTAGGAAAAAAGTAAAGGAGACAAGATGTTCTAACCCAGGTTTATGAAAGAAAATGCTTTTTCAGTTGAGTAACAGAAATCTCAATGATGATTAATGCTATTTAAATTTTTAGCAGGGTCCAGTGATTAGGGGTTCTTTGTCCTGGCAACTAATTTATCCGCTTTTATTTTCAAACTTGGGGGGAGTATAAAAAAGAATTAATATGTGCATACACTAACTCTCCACAATGAACGCAGTCATTATTTACTGCAAACATATACTAATAAAAATTTGCAAAGGGGAGGGGTCTTTGAATAGAATTCTGAATGTATGTAAAATTTATACTATTTTCTAAAGATTTCTACATTTAGAAATAACTGATTGCCTATTCCCTTAGATGTTTGTTCTAGTCTGCCCCCAGTGAGGATAATAGGAATGTGGGAATAAAGAACAATAACTGCAATTACACAAGCAAAAGAAAATCCCATTTCTGGACATTTGCAATTCAACTATTCGTGTGTGTGTGTGTGTGTGTGTGTGTATGACAAAGAGGGGGAAGGAAAGGAGAGAGATGGACAGACAGACAAAGGAGGGAGACTTGATATGGGATGAGGGCTGAGATTACAGGCCTGAATCACTGTGCTTGGCTCAACTACTGTTATCAAGCCTTCAGAGAGACAGTATTCTAAATAAGACAGCAAGAGTTATCTATTGTTTGCTGGGAAATCATTTTCAGGGTACATGAAATCAACTTAAGGATGATTAAGGCAGGTGGCTGTCTTACTCTAGAAAGTATCTAGCATAATCTTGGTACTTATTAAAAATAATATATCAAGCCAGGCATGGTGAGGCACACCTGTAATCTCAGAACTCTGGGAGGCTGAGGCAGGAGGATCACAAATTCAAGCCCAGCCTGGACAACTTAGCAAGACCTTGTGTCTCCTCTAATTTTGCCAATGTTGACTGAGTCTTTGTCAACTTCTAGGCAAGTACCTGTAGCACTGAGCTCTTGCAGCTTCCACTGTAGTGGGCTGTTGTGCCAGTAGCACACTTGCTATGGGAAGGTCTGCTCAGTGACAACGCAGGAAGGATGGCTGGGGTGTTGGGGGTGTGGGGACTCAAAATCAGAGAACATTACAGAGGGTTAGAACATAAGTTGAGCATACATCACTTCCTTGGTTTGCCCTGCTGCCACAGAAGGAACAGTGACACCATTCTATGCCTGGCAGTTATAAACTATCACTTCTTTAACAAGTCTCACCAATGCAACTCAGATGTTACTACAGGCACTTCCATTTCTGCTTTTGGACTACATAATGGCACAGTCCTTCAAATTGTACTATCTAGTTTGTGTTAAATTTACACACAGTCACGCTTTCCTTACTCTGGTGAAAAATGAATGTTCTAATCTGTTTCTGTCCTTATAAAAGGTGGCGGCAGCAGGAGGGGGAGACTCTTGTTTCACTGTCTGACAGCCTGAAGTTTCACTAGCAGATGTATTTTGTGCAATCCTAATTTAGAGCCTACTGAGGGTCGATCAAACAGTTGATTTTAACAGCACTTAAAGGTGAAAAATGAAATCTGAATTACACAGGCTAGCAATGGTTTGGCAAGTCAGGAGAAGTGGCAGAGTGAAATGAATCTCAATTTCTCAATCTCTCTCATCAGACATGATAAAAGAAAAGTAACTCATTCTTAGTTATATTTCCTTTCATTGGTTTTGTTTTTTAGCAACTTGTTTTTTGCTTAAATAACTTTTTAGACATCAAAATCCAACAGTGAGAACAATTATGTTAATAATGCCAGGAAATTTGTTTGCTTTGTTAAATTGAGCTTCAAAAGCACTTCAATTGAACATACATTTGTGATTGCAAGTAATGCCTACTCTTATACCCATTTAAAATGTTTACTTTATTACAGCTTATTATAAATGTGAAGTCTGAAATGCAGCACCATGACTGCTCAATTTCCAAGCCACAATTTTATGATAATCATATGAAATGTATTCATGTGTCAACAGAACTGCTTAACAATGCCCCAAATGGGGCTGCTAGCGCCTCTGTCTTTCCAATAGCTACATAGTTCTGCGCTTCCTAAGAAGCACAGCTCTAAGTGGAGAGCTCTTTGAGAATTTTAATTCCGTTTGTAACATGTACTATTTTGCTATACTAAGCTTAGTTTCATTGCTACTGTCTCAGAACACAGGTTAGCTCTCACAGAAAAATGGAAACTAAGTACTCAGACATATGAACAAGTTAAAAGAATTTGTAATATATCTATGATTGGATTGTTTTTAGGCAGCCTTCAAGTACCCAATGGGCTTAAACTGCAGAATCCCTCAGTACTTGATATTCTCTACTGCAAGAAGTAGCAAAGAAAACGACACCTTCTGTCACTATGGTACTTCACAAAGGAGTAAATGAACATGTACAATATAGGCAGATTCAATGAATAGAAATGAGCAACAGGGAGAGGCATGTGCCTTCCTCCCCAGTACTCTCTGCAGCACTCATGCCTGTCTTTTTTCTTCCCCCTGTTCTTTTTGAGACTGAGTTTTGCTACACAGTTCAGGTTGGTCTTGAACTCACTTTGTAGCCCAGGCTGGCCTCAAACTCAAGAGTGAACCTTCTGCATCAGCCTTCCAAGTGCAGGGACTACAGGTGTGTGACACCACACCATCCCCTCCTAACTTTTGTAGTAAGTAGCCTAAATAACAGTGTCCATGGTAGAGGATGAAATCCCCAACAACAACAGTTCCTTACTTAGGCCTGTCTTTTTCTGTATTTTTTGTCCTTTTATCTTCATTATTTCACTAAGAGGACCTGTATGCATGCAGTGGACCATGTTCTCTGGGAAGACATCAATCGTTAGCAATTAGGATTACGTGGTAGTAACCTGTGTGTGTGTGTGTGTGTGTGTGTATCTACAATTTCAGGCTTAAAAAATAAAACTCCTAGAACCACTTCTTTGAGTTGATAACAGAGTTCTGTGCAAGCATTCATCAACTTTAACACAATTCATTTTTAAATATCTAACTGCTTTTGCAGTCCAGAATCTTAGCTGGGAGGAACCATAAAAGCTGGCCTTGACCAACTCTCTTTTTCGATGGAAAACACTGAAATTTGCAAGCTTGTTAAATAACTTGTCCAAAGCATATGCGTCTGTGGGAACTAGAGCCAACATCTAGACTCTTGGCATCTCAATCTAGCACATCACCTCTTGGGTGATCTACAGGACAATCCTTAAGAATCAAAAATGAAAACTTTGCCAGGAAACTTTGACTTGTGGTGATGCAAATTTCACCAAAGAAAAGAAAAATGTTTGATCTAGTTTATTTAAGGAAGAAAAAGAGTATATATCTCAACCTACCATAGATACACACTTCATAAAACAATTTGTTTCCTTACATTGTGTAACTCATTGTACAATTTTCTATTTTATTTCATTAAAACAAAAAAACTGGATGAGATCCACTAAAATGATTTTAAGACCAATTATCGAAAGTTGGGAAAAACCTTGCAGAGGTTTATTAAAAAGGATAATAGATTGATCTTAAGGAAACAGAAAGAAAGAAGGGGAAGCAATATAGCCTTTTATAGTATTAAATTATGTAAACAACTGAGGTGGGCCACTCTCAGGTCACCCTGAGTCTTCTTGTCCAGGATGCCAACTTGGCATCCACCTCTCGGCTCCTGTGAAGAGGTTGCTCCAGCTTTTGTACATTCTCAATTATTTCTTCTTCATTCCCCTTGGCATAAGAAACCAGTAAGGCACAGCTAATGATTTACTTCTAAGAGTTCAGATAACATTTTTCTCCAAAGTCCCGAGCCAATTTTGTTAGTGCCTGAAATATCACACAGCATATTATTTTAGAGTATGTCCTTTCCATTTACATTCCCCATTAGATAATAAGCTTTATGAATGAACAAAACAAGGACCATTATTTTGTTCACTGCCAAATCCCCCACTGAGCACATAACAGGTGCAACAGCCTTTATACTATTTTTCTTTCTCTGCTTTGCACATCCCCTTCTCGCTAGCTAGCCATTTCCCTTTTACCAGGATGATTTTCTCAGGGACCTCCTTTCTGATTCCTTAGATTCTTGTGCTTCACTGATAACATACCTTGTGTTTCTTTTATCTTAGAAAGACAATGGTTTAACTCTGTCTCTAGCTTAACAAAAATCTCTACTAGGATGGAACTTTAGTAAACTGCCTAGTGCAGTACATGTTCAAATAAATTTTTATATGTGCACATGAAAAAAAAGTTACACTTTTTTTTTGAAAATCAAACCAAATGAAAACAGAATAAGCCCATGCTAATGACTCAGTTACATGGCTAACTGGAAGTTGGAGCAACTACAGCTTTCTGAAAAGTCCCTTAAAACCTTGCTGCCAAATAAAATTAGGCTTCTCCTACCTTTGTGAATGGGGTCATGACTTCTAGCAAAAGGGGAATAAAATATTAGCTATTGGGAGAAAGTAAAGAGGTAACAGGGAGGAGAAAGAAGCAAGTAAAGCATCTCCCATGCATTTTTGTCATGTGGGAAGCAAATAAAACAAGGCTCTTTACTGCATTATCTTCATTACAAATCAAGAATTTTTGCTTCCTAAAATATGAAAGATAATGACTCACCCACCCAGCATTTATCAATATTGTTACAGTATGAAAAAAAAACAGATAAATACATCAAATGCTCAATTAGGAAAAGCAGAGAGCAGTGTAAACATACAAATTTTAAATAAGATGTGAATTTACATAGTACAACTGATAGGAATTCAAAGGTTTTGTAAGTATTAACCCTTCATGTTCTTCTGAGCTAGTTTCACAAAATTTCTATTTTAAACAGTGAAGTTTAGACACATGTAAACAAGAATGAATTTAAAATAGGCTTATGTCTTCCAGTCTGCCACTCTAAAATGAGCCTACATTTTCTTCTTAAAATAATCTTCCAAGTATTAGGAAAAATCTTAAGAAGTATTTCCATCATAATTCCCACCAAATCACCAGTCAGAAGAAACCGAAAATTGTTTCAAGAAATACGACTTGCCAAATTGCTTCAAACTGGCAACAGTAATAATATTCATTGGAACTGTGCTAAGGTTGGAATGCTACACACCGGAAAAAAAATTTATGTCAAGCCACTGAAAACCTGCACAGATTGCATGAAGGATGGTTTTGAAGTCCCTAATAATTAATCACTTTACTAATGACCCAAAAGATGACTTAATGAGTAGCCTGCTAATAAGATCCATATTCAAATTTGTAGGCTCTTTTGAATCTTTATTAGGAAAAATAATACAATGAAGAAGCATAAAAAAGATATTTCTAAACAAAAAAACAGCCGAAAATAAATTTAACTTACAAATATAAAAAAAAGTTCTGATAAATACTTAACATGTAAGTAAAAGTGGACACATAATCACTGTACAGAAAGAAATGACAGGAAATCAGAACAGATACAGATCTATAGCTATTAGTCTTTTCTCTGTTTCACACTCTCCAATGTATACTTTAATGTCATCATTTGGATGCACATGATTATTTTTATTTCTATTCTCCGAATCTATACATTTATGACCTGTGGTTTTGCTTATATTTACTCTGGTATCTGAAAATGCACCTTAGATTAACCTTCTCTTACTCTTTGGTAAAGAAATAAGGGCACATCGTCTGTTTAAGATATAGGTCAAATATTTTTACACAAATTATTTCTCCTCCTCCTGCTATGCAGCTATATCCTTAGGACTCACAAGAACCTCACCACAGGAGGTGATGTATCAGGTGAAACATAACCACAATTCCTCTATGGTCAAGGACAACTGTAACACCTGTTGAATGAGGAAGAAGGCTTGACACGCAACTTCATTTGAAAGCATTGATATATTGTCAACGTTGGAGCTGACACAGTTCTTTTAAGCAAGCCAATGTTACTGTGGCCACCTTTAGGTTTAACTTATTCTGAATTCTGCAGTTTAAGAAATGTTGTTTTAGAGCCGTTCTAAATTATGACTACTAATTAATACATTGTTATTAATTAGTAACTACAGGGTCATACACAGTGTCTGCAGAATTGAAGCAGCTCAACATGGAAGATTCCACTCTCACTTTCCCCTAACTCCTTAATACTTACCCATATTATTTGAACAGAATTCTTGAAATATTTGACTTTTAAAATTTTCAGTTTTCTTTTATAAACCCTAAAGTCAAATACAAAATATACATACAATTATTATACATCAGTAAATAAAGTTAAACATAGTAGTTCCTCTTCATGCACGGTGGATATGTTCCGAGATTTCCAGTGGATGCCTAAAACTGCAGATACTCCAAAACTCTATGTATACTACATCTATTCCTATACCTACATGACTGTGTTAGTCAGCTTTTCATTCTGTGATGAAATACCTGATATTATTAATTTAAAAGGAGGAAGGGTTGGTTTTGACTGATGGTTTTCACAGGTTTGGTCCTGTGACGGTAGCTACATCAAAGCCAGAGAATGTAGCAGAAGTTATCTGATTTTTAAACTTGGAGTGTTAATATTTGGGATCTGTGAGATGGTGGCTACTGAAGCTGAATGACTTAACCTATGTAAACCATTTGGTAGAACACTGTGGGGGATGAGAGGGCACTCAGTTTGCTGATATTTTTTGGAATTATTCGGCACTCGGTTTACATAGGAAAGCATAGTAATAGATTACATAAATATATTCCATTTGAAACAACAAGCAAATAAAACTAAGTAAACAGAAAAAGTTAAATCTCATGTAGTTTACTCTCATTCAATGTATGCTTCAGCATAAAACTACTAAATGTAGTATAGTATACAAAGGCAAGTGATAGAGGGTTGAATTTATTTTCACTCTACTGTCAACCTGAATTGGAAAAGACTGGCATTCTATATAGTTATTTATGAATTAAAACCAAAGTAAAAACTTTGAAATAGAGTACTCTGAGCTCAAAATGCCTCTATAATATGGATTCCTATATCACAGATGTAAACTACTGTGCATAGGACTCTATGTGCCCTATTTTTCTAGAAATATACCAAATTCTATGCAGAGTGCTCTAAACAACTATTCAAAAAACAAACATATCCTGTGACTCAAGTCATAATTTCTCACATGGAAGAAAAATGTAAAAAGTGAGGATCCTAATGATCTGGGGATCTCAAGGCCATAAAAGAACAAGGCTCTCATCTGTAATGATTTACAATTACTTCAGGGAAGAGAGTGATGATAGTGACAGAAACGCCAGTTTTAAAAATGATCTTTATGGATCTGGTACTGTGCTAGATGTTTTACCTACAGTATCTCATGTAATTCATATAACAGTTCCAAAAATTAAACTGTCATTTCCATTTATAAACAAAACCTCAAGGCACATTCACTATGCAACTGGATGAGAATACCTCCAACACAGTTTGTCTGACCCTAATGTCTGTCCAAAGGTTCAGAGATTAGTTCGCTTTTCAATTGAATGGCAAATCAACCTTGTGTATTTTAATAGGTTCATGAAAAAATTTCCATAAAGATTTCTAAAACCTAATTATGAAAGTTAATCCCACACTCTATAAAGGACATAAACAATCCTCACAACAGCCTGTCACTTCTCATACAACTGAATCTAAGCAAAAAAAGACAGTCAAAACAAACTAAAAAACTGAAGGATTCTATTCCTTTTCTTAATTTGCTGAGTTTCTCTATTGTTTAGATAGTGTGAATAATTTTGTCCAGAAAATCTCATATTTATAGCAAGTTAATTGCTTTTCAGAAGTGATTGTCATATGTATGTCGATGGTTTTAGGATTCAATTTTGTTAAAAGCTGGAAAATTAATCCATGCCTTCATCCTACGCAAATCTTGTGTTTCAAGAGATTAAAAGCCACTGCAATTCCTATTACCATGGAATTTCTAAGTCTCTGATTAAGAAATCCATTTACTTTTTTGATGATACACAAGATAGAGAGGTATGTTTACTGTGAGTTCAATGTTCTAACAATTGTTTTGCTTAGTTGCAAGAATTTTGTTTCATTTCCTTTCATTTTGTTTCTGAGACTTCATCTCACTATGCAGTTCAAGCTGGCCTTGAATTTGCAGCGATCCTCCTGCCTCAGCCTCCTAAGTGCTGGGATTACAGGCACATGCCAACACATCCGGTAAGAATATTTTTAGATTTTAAGGTTTAGACCAAAAAAGAGCATGCATCCTAATCATAAGGATTATGATTAAGACACTGTATTAAGACATAAAAACAAAAGATTGCAACAAATATAGTATTCACTGATTTTTCTATAATAGTGTTGGCTGCAAAAACCTGACACGTTAAACAATGGTCTTTTAGTCAGTTAAACAGAGATACTTTTACCATTTACTAATGTTTTTAACACACACTTTCCTAAAAAGTTATAATATGCCATGTGCTGCACAACTGTTTTTCTCAAAGGAAAGCAACATTTTGAAACTTTAGTTCATTTGACACATATAGCTGTCTGTGAGCCTTAGTTTACAGAAGCAAAGGTGAATTATGCTACTTTTGTAACTGTCAATAAAAAGTTAATTTGAGTGATTACCAATTTTGATTTTTACTTTTTCAGTTGAATATGGTAATATATTTAAAAATGAATTCTTAGATGCCACTTTACCACAGGGAAACATGAGAACAGATCATTTGATGAAATTGACAGTGAAAACCTTAAAAAAACCTTTCAGAGGAGGCAACATCTACTTATTCATGTATATGAGATGCCTCTAAAGCATGTGATGCTGCTACAATAAAGGTCTTCAGCAATTGAGAGGTGCAATAAAGTATAAACTAAAAAGTTTAATAGGCTTAAGATGATTAAGGAATGTTTAGAGTATCCATTATTCATATACTTCAGTTTGTGAGACTCATACTTATTCATTTCAAATATAGATAATTTTAATGGAAAGATACACACACACACACACACACAAACACACACACACTGGTAAAATCTGACAAAGAATACAAAAAGAAAAAAAAAGATTTCATACTAAGTACTTGCCAAGAAAGTGGCATAAACCATATACCACTCTCAGAGAAAAAGGACTACTCCTTTCCAGATCTTAGATCAAACTTCCCTTATGGTTCTTGCTGCACTGTTCTTTGCTTTTTAGCTATTTGTATACATACCATAAGTTCCTTGAAAGTCAGATTTTATTTTTTTGATTTCTGAATCACACCACTATACTGAAAAATACCTAGCACTTTGTAAGATATTTGCATAAATATCTGAATGAATGATGATGATGGTGATAAAGATGATGAAATAGCAGTAATATTCAAGGCCAGGCATTGTTCTGAGCACTTCACATGCATTAACTAATTTATTGTTAGTTTTCTCTTGGTATCTCCACTATCTAAGTAAGGAAGCTAAGTCATTGAGAGAATTATTACCCCTACTCATCCAACTTTTTCACACTCTCCAATGCCTAACTTCTTAAAGAAGTCTTCTCAGACCCACTACACATGACTAACTACCCTTGTCATCTGTCCATGTAGTCCCTTTGCTTTCCCTATTATAGTCATCACTCCTGAAGTACTTACTCAACTGGCAGCTTTGCACATCAGACAGTAAGGCCCATCCATGAAAGCAGGGATCATATCAGTGTTACCTACTACTCGAATCCCAATACCTAGCAAAGTACTTAGCACATAATGGGTGCTCGATGAATATCAGCTTAATTACTGAATGATACACATCAAGTAGTAGGTATTCACTAAATGCTCATTTAAGAAGTAACAAAAATGTGTGACCCTGTGTTGACTTTGAGATAGTCAATACAACTGCCCAATAGTCCAGTGAAGATTCAAAATTGAGGTTTAAGAAAATTATGAGAGGGCCTGGGATATAGCTCAGAGGCACAAGCACCATCCTGAAGCACAAGATCCTGAGTTCGATTCCTTGTACCAAATAAATAAATAAAGTATGAGGATTAGAGACAAAAAATTGAGTCATCTGCAGATAAACATCCTATATTTGCAGAGATTATGACAAAGTTAAGCATTATAGCTGATTGATTTTTGAATTCATACTACTTGTATTTTCAGAATTCACATTGCATGTTTAAACCATAAGCACGTCAAATAAAAAAGTGGAGAGTCCCAATTAACTGAAAAAAAAAATCGTTCTTTAAGAGATTCCTCTGTGTAATATGAAAAGTTGCGTTATGTTATTTTCAAATCATATATTGATTCTATTAGAGTACTACCTGGAATTGGCCATTAGTATGTTCTGAGTTGGGCAGAAAGCTACTAGTTTATATGAAAGGTTATGATGACCATGGCGAAGCTAAAATACACTGCTATTATTGTTATACAATATAAACACTAAGACTCTAAAGATGAACTCTGCACTAAAGAGACAAGCAAATATTTAAATGTGCAGATAGACTTAAAGACAGAAGTCGATTATAAACCATACCATACTGCTAGTACTAAGAAAAAAGTGAAAATTCCAGTAAGGCACTGACTGACAAGAGAATAGCAGGACTGATCCTATCATTTCACTGAAGAAACCTGAAGACAGACATATGTAAGTTCAGTTGAAAAGAGAAGTATTTTAAGGTTCAAATCCATTTTATATCAACTCACATAGCTGTGAGTGGCAGTGACAGATGCAGTTGTTGCTAGTGAAGAAAGCAAGATTTTTGGAAAAGGCAGTAGGCTCACTGAAGAAAAGCAGCTACTGCAAATGAAAGAACATTTTTTTCTGAGTGTGACTGCTGCTTCTTATTATCTTCCTGGCACTACTGCACAGGTATAACAGTAAGTAGCATTAACATTTAGATACTTAGGATCACAAAAACAGTATACAAAATTGAAAGAAATAAAAGGCAAATCTGTAGGTCCTTTAAACATACAAAACATGGCCACTAGTATAGAACTGCCTTAAGAAAAACACAGAAAAGCCCAGGTGAGGCGGTGCATCCCAGCTTGCAGGAAGTTGATGCTGAGGATGGAGAGTTTGAGGCCAGCCTGGGCTACACAGTGAATTTCATGTCAGAACTACATAGCAAGACCCTGTCTCAAAACATTAAAAAACAAAAAGGGTAAAAATCACAGATTTATTAGCTACCCATTTCATTAAAAAAGGAAAACACAGGAATGTAATGTCAGTGAATCAAAGTACTATATCTTCCTACAAAAGGATACAGAGAAATCATTAGGTCCATAGGTCAAAGATCACAGATGTGTGTTTGTGTGTGTGTGTGTGTGTGTGCGCGTGTGCATATATATAAAAATTAGATGCAAATGAAGGCTACTGATTTGACAAGTCTAGTTATATAATTTTACCTATAAACACCATCGCTTCTTAAATTACTGGCAGAAAACAAAACAAAACAAAACAAAACAACAGAAGCAGCAAGGAAGTAAATGCCAGAATTCAAACTTGAGAAATGACAGTTAACATCAAATCACTATAAAACATAGTAAATACATAATAGTCATGGACCACTTTTCTAGGCCATAACTGACCTCAGAGACATTAACAATCCTAAGTCTAGATGATACCCAAAATAAAAGGCAGAGATACTTCTGATATATGAAATGAAAAATTTAATACAAATGCTTACTTTAATAAACTACATGGAAAATCATTAAAAGACAACAATATTAGGTAAGTGAGGCAAGTCTTTTCTGTCTTGCATTACTAGAGCACTCATTCTTTTCAATACACTGATATGTGTGCTGCTTCCTTTGACATACTTGATTAATATTCTCTGATAAAAAAAAATTAAACCAGCCATACATACAAAGATAATGGCATAAGAACAGAGAGTGGGCTTGGGGAGTTGGAAAAACCTGGGTTTCAATTTCATTTCTACCATTTACTGGTTGCATGATATTGAGATTATGTTCCATTTTCTCAGTATGCACAAACAAAATTTATATGGCTGTTACAAATATTACAAAGTATATGTACTGACCACAAATATGCTCAATACAATGATTTCTTATCCCTTTATAATACTTTTTTCTTCTACACCTAGTACAATCAAAATCATGCAGTTTTATTTATGCCAGTTAAAATTAAATTTTTAAAAATTATCTCTGATCAAAAATGAACACTGAATTTCGACCTGATATCTCTCTTATTTTTTTTTCCTGGACCGAGAATCAAACTAATGACCTTATGCTTGCCAGGCAGGTGCTGTGCTGCTGAGCAATATGCCCAGTCCAAACACTGAATTTTGAAAATGGCACCTAAAGTAATAAAATAATTTCCAAAAGGAAAGTATACATGTTGAACCAGATATATATAAATTCTATTGTTACACAGTATAATATCAGTAGCCCTTTACTTTCAGATTATCAATGTAGAAACATTTAAAGAAATATTTAATGAAAATGTTCACTAGATCAGCTGAAGCACCCAACTGCAAGTCTAGTACTCTGGGAGGCGGGGGCACAAGGACTGCAAGTTCAAGCCCAACCTGAGCAACTTAGTGACTTAGCAAAACCCTGTCTCAAAATGAAAAATAAAAAAACTCTGGGGATCAGGCTCAGTGTGTGTGTGTGTGTGTGTGTGTGTGTGTGTGTGTGTATAAGGGACACTAAAGAAGCTAGATTTATAGATTTATGTTATCGCTTATAGTTTATAAGCTGTTTTTTTTTAACTTAATAGTAGACTCTTGGCACTTTATTTTTAAAGTCACAGTTTTGAAGATAATTTTCTAAGAAGCTGCAAATGCAATAACAAGACTAATTATCACCTTCAATGGGGGAAAATGGTGCAATGAAATGATTTCTCTTTCTCTTTCATAATAAAAATGTGCATTGAATAAACTTAAACCAATCAACCTGTTACCTTTCACCATATAATTATCTTGTGGAGAAAAAAAAGCAGGCTTATTCTTAACTTTTCAAGACAAAAAACAAAAATAAAAATAACAAAGAATTATGGGAATGTAAAATCTTTCATGACTTAGATTTAAAGATGTAACTAACATGAATTTGTGTGTACCTTAACAATGTGTTTCTTTTAAGATAAGTATTATTACAAAAGAGTAAAAAAATTAAAAACTTAAAAAGTCAAAAAACTAAAAAAGTTACCGGAAGTTAAGGTTAACTTATTCATAAAGAATGAAAAATATTTTTAAACAGCATAGCCTAAGTATCCAGCGCGTCTAAAGTCTCTAGGAGTGGAGAGTCATGTTCTTGGCCTTCACATTTACTATCTACTTACTGATTCACCCAGAGCAACTTTCAATCCTTCCAGTTCAAGCTCCAATCACAATAAGTGCTTTTAAAAATCTTTTATGGTATCTTACTGTAATTTTTAATGTTTAGATACACAAATATTATTGTGCTACAACCTTTTACAATGTTCAGTACAGAAACATGAGCCAGGTTTGCAGTCTAGAACCACCACATACTGATAGTCTGGGTGTACAACAGGCACTATCATCTAGGTTTGTGTAAGTTTGGCACACTCTAAGATGTCTACACAACAAAATTGACTCACACGTTTCTCAGAAAGTATTTTTATCATATGTGACTATATGTGTGGGTTTTAAACAATTCTCTAATACCAATATACATCTTTATATCTCCTACTATTTCCCTATATAAATCTTTGCTCCTAACTACTGCCTCTTGCACCCAAGGCAAATAAAACTCCACACTTTGCTTTTTCTATTTTTCTACAAAACCAACCATCCTTTTATCTCCAAAGGAGGCAAACAGAGAAGACAGACACACAGCCAATACATACAACCTACCACTCACCTAACTAGTAGTAAAAAAAGTTCTCACTTCCTTTGTGAATCCTACACCTCAACTGCCCTAGCCCACAGTTTTTCTTCAGCTTTTGACATAACACATCTGACCTTGGGTTAATTACCTTTCACAAAGAAATTCTTCAATCACAGTAGCCTATAAACAAGCCAGGGATAGATAAAATATCTTGATTTTATATGCCCAGTCTCCACCAAAGTACCTTAAACATATACTACTTAATTAATGTTTATTTTTACTAGCAATAAGTTTTGAGACATATTAACAAACTAGAGAACAGGACATTTAGTCAGAGAAATAAAAAAATTGTAAACACATGTTATTAATCAGAAAGAAGTGGAAATAAGGGAAAACAAAGGTACAAGAGGAGGGAAAAGCCTGACATGGTAGAGGATTTTACATTTGCTATGGTGGGCAACAGGAAGTCACTGCTGATTTTAATTTAAAGCTAAACAAAAGAAAATGAAATCAGAGTAAATATATGACAAGTTCTGAAAGCCATGGACAAGACACTGAATTTATGGTAGTGTCAAAATGTCTAAAAAAGAGACGACTATCAAGTAAGATTCTGAGGAACAAGGCATTTAGGACATTCAGAAGAGGTAAATATTAACAGGTGTGACTGACAGAGCTATCTTTAAAAACGATCTGGCCTTAATATAGTGTGGATGTATTAAAGCCACTTGGAACTCTACCAAGAATAATAGAGAAGAACACATTTTTCATACTTTTGATAATTTATTAAACCATACAAAACAATATTGGTATTTGGAAATCATCATTGAAGTGTACTTAAGATTTTACTTATGATGGATATGAATGACTCCTAAAAGGGGGTCTGGGGGTCAGATACAACAGAATGGAATAGTTCATCTTACTATAGTATAACTTCCCCTCACAAATACAGCTCTCACCTTTTCCTCATGTGTATCCATTCCACTCCAAATAGCTCCACTTGGTGGTACCTGATGACCCATATCATATGCCTCTTACTTTATTTCATTCATCTTTTGCTAAACTATAACCTCCCCGGGAACAGCTCCATGATTATTCTCACAGTCACTGACTTTTACATCAACCAATTATCCTTGTGCTATGCAACCAACCTACTCATCTTGAAACTTAAAAAAACATCTGTTCCTCTTCTCTGCAATTCTGCTATAATTCTTTTTGCAGCTAAAATCAGCCCTGACTCATCAAAATGCCTGCAAGATACACTGATATGGAAAAACATTAAAATGTTTTAATTTCAACTATGCGCATAAGGGCACTCAACTTTGAGGTAGAAAATAACTCTTCTCACTATAACTGCCACACCTGCTTTAAAAAAATCTTGCACATGAAATAATATTTGCTTTCTGAACTAATCAAAGCACTCAAATGCACAGGGATCTGTTTATATACCTGATTTCCTATAAGCTGGTTCTCAAAAACAGACTTCTTGAAATTGTTTCAAATTAACAACTATGTAACACTTTCACCTAAATCTTTTGGATATTAAGAAGATAAAAATAAAAGTACAGAAGGAAAACAAATAGTGTTTGCCCTTTTTAAAAAACAGCTATGAAAACTTTGTAATACGGTAAACTTCAAAATATGTTTTGGGCCAAGAAGAAAAACACTTCATAATTCTATCAGAAGACATTATAATCAGAACCCTTTTAAATCGCCAAAGATTAACTAGTATCCACAACAGAAGAACTCTCAGCTTTTCCTATTGTTACAAATGTAACAATAACTAAATTAAGAAGCAAGGGCAAGATTATAGGTCTAAGGTCTCTTTATATCCCCACCTCTTTTGATGTGAACAAAGCACAATGATTCTCCGTCTAGACCACTGTAGTAAAGTTACATTATTTTTGGTCAAGTCATTTAATCTAGGCAATGTCTTAACCAGTATTATAGAAATTACAGAGATAATTTTGGACTCCTATATAAGCAAAACACATAAAAAACCATAATAATGTAATATATATGATAATAATTCAATATGAATAATAACTAATTCAAAACAGTATATACTAAAATCATACTCTGTAAGAGGCAATGTAACTATTCTGGACTATAGCCATATTATTCAGGCTTGTATGAAATATGATAGAAATACATGATAAAGAAATTTTTAAAATTTATTACAGTAAAAGTCACATTGCCATTAATCCCCTTCAAAATACTTTCCCTCACTTCTAATAGACTTATTCCATCATTCTGGCCACTTTCTGAAGCAGTTCTGAAAGTCCTCCTTCATGAATTATCCACCACAGAATGCTGCTGCTCAGTGCCATCCAATAAAAAGGCAACCTTGCAAAAACATTACAATATGTCTTGACCTTATTCACTGGATCTGGCACGCTGTTACTTCTGGCTGTTCCCCAAAGTCAAAATGATCATGAAAGGTAAATTGAAAGGTATTTTGAATAAATTCAGGACATCAAGGCAGCCATGATAGTGGAACTCATGAAAGAGGACTTCAGACTGCTTCAGCAAGTGATGAGAATGATGGTGAGAATACAGTTTGAAGCAAGGGAGAGTATTCTGAGAAGAATTAATGGCAATGTATTTCTTATTGTTCTAATTGTTTAAAAAATAAACCTTCACAGTATTTTCTTAAATCATACCACGTATCATTAAACTGGAATGTTAAAAGTACCTACACTTTACATACTGTTTGAGAATTAACTGGAATAGTGCCTGGTATGTAATATTCAACAAATGCTGGATATAGTATTTTTCTATTTGATAATATTGTTAACTTTAAAAGTTAAAAGTGTAAGTGCTCATTTCTTGGGTTTTAAACAAATACATTTACCTGTTTTTCATGTTAGAACACTGACAAAGAAAAAAAGATTTCCACAAAGATATCAATGCATTATTGTTGTAACATTTCGTGACAAAATGGAAAAAACAATTACACATTAGGGATACATAAATTTTAAATATTCTTCTATAGAAGATCCCTCACTTTTGATGCTTTGACTTAAGTTTCTTTTTACTTTACAATATGTGTTCAGTAGAAATAATATTTCAAATTTTGATATTTTCCTAGGCTAATGATACGCCATACAATGCTCCTTGTGATGGTTTGCAGTGAAAGGAAACTATCACCTCCAGTAAACCTAGGAAATAACGAGGGTAAGCAACTGATCCTCTACAGTGTACAGTGTTGCAGCCTTTCCTGGACATTGTGCTCTGTGTTACCACATCCCATCTA
This sequence comes from Dasyprocta punctata, assembly GCA_004363535.1. Classification (NCBI taxonomy): domain Eukaryota; kingdom Metazoa; phylum Chordata; class Mammalia; order Rodentia; family Dasyproctidae; genus Dasyprocta; species Dasyprocta punctata. Next base: position 94,959 of record RJWM01002434.1, read on the forward strand.
TGCCCATATATAAGATATTCAACACTTTATTTTCAAATAAGCTTTGTGTCAGATTTTTTTCTAACTGCAGATTACTATAAGTGTCCTTAATAAGGCTAAGACATGATGTTCAGTAAGTTAGGATTATTAAATGCATTCTGACTTCTCAACCCAATGTTAAGTCTACTATAAGCTGAGTAGCTCATCTGTAAATTACTTATTTCTCTTTATCTCACCCAAATTTATTTCAAACAAATTTTCTAATAGAAAATTGCTTATGTTGGCTAAGATTTATAAAATATAAACTACCATAATCTACTGAGGAGAAATGCTGGATAGTCAAATGACCTAAAGTTTCATTTTATTACGTTCCCATAGGTTGTAGATACACCGCTTTTTATGAATGTTATATTTGTGTGTTTACTGTTAAGGTTTTGACAGTTCTCCATTTAAATACTGGCAGAAAACTTAAATAAATAACAATTTTCACTATTAACTGAGTCAAGTAAAGCTATCTAAAAGTATTTTAGTAAGAAACAACATATTATTTTAGCACGATTTATCACTTATTAAGCTATTTCTTGGATATCAGAAATGCTGACTTGATGACACTGCAGACCTAAATATTAGTCAAGTGTTTAATATTTTAACATGAAAATATAAATATCCAAATGGTACCTCAACATTGATACATGTTAAATATTAAATTTGAATTTATAATACTTTCTTCAAATCTTACACTTCATTGCATTTAGTCCAGTTTGTAAATTTTCTGGACTGAGAACTTGTCACTTTTATTTACAGGCAATTAATACTACAGATAAAATTTTAGGATATGAGAAGTCAAATATTTAGCTTACAGTTGAGAATATACTATTTCAAGAGTGTATCAGTGTGTTACTTTTCCATCCCTGTGACAAGATACCTGACAAAAACCAACTTTAAGGACAAAAGGTTTATGGTGACTCATGGTTTCAGAGGTTTTCGGTCCATGGCTATTTGGCTCTCTTTTCTGGGCAGTGGTGAAGCAGATCATGGCCAGAAAGCAGAGAGAAATTCAGAGCGCCTGTTCTGACAGGATTCCTCTTTCATATTTGTCCCATCTGGCCCCCATTCTATTGGTGCCTTTTGCAGGTGCACAACTCTAATACTTCCTATTAAAAATTTTGGCAGTGGGTGATTTATATTACATAGACTGAGTTTGTTACTGTTCTTCTGGGGGATGGTGCTGGTAGAGAATAATTAAAGGTTTTATTTTGCTTCCTCTGGGCTGTGCAAAATACATACATTGTCAGAAGAATCAACAAAAGAAGCACTGGTTTGGAGCTTTCCAAGCTGCCTGAATCATGGCCAAGGACCACTTGAAATAGGTCTTTACTGCCGTGTCTACATTCAGAATGCAGCTACGCTCACCACTACACCATCAATGCACACTGTGTCTGCATCTGTCTAAGAGCAGGGGAGTCATTTTTTATTCTAAGACTACAGTATTAGGCAAAAAGACAAGAATATTTTATTCACTGGAGAAATATTTTTTTTCCTTTCTGTGAGAATACAACATATAAGTTCTAGATTTCTAATATAAATCTAATAAAACAAACTGGCACTGTTTTTCAGACACAGGAATTAGGCATTAGCCAAAATATAATCTTTTATATTTTTGCTGCCTTTAAAATTCAAGCCAGAGAACTTCTTTTTAAGGTAAAATGACATTGAGAAATTTCTAAGTAGGCAAAACACTGTATAATAATATTTACCTTTCTCTTTATAGCTTTTCAAAGTTACAAAAGAATTTTTTTTGCTCCAATTCGCATTTAACAAAGACTCACCTTGATACTCTAGTATGATGTTTAAAAAAGATATTAGAATAAAAGTTCAAAATTTTTCTATAAAGAGTAGCTCAGGACAGGCTAAAAGACATTGGAATTCTTAGTGAAGAAAAAAGCTAACTTTCTTAATTAGAAAATAATTTGAGAGCTATATTTAAGATGTTCTCAAAATAATATATTCATAAAATCTACATTTCAAATACAGTTGATATTAATAATTTACAACCACAATCTTAAATTAGAAAATAAAATTAATTTACATTGCCACAAAGATATCCCAGTTAAGATGTAACTGAGATTAGAAAACAAAGTTTTAAAGCAGTAAATATGTATGTAATTAGAACCAAAAACTTTTAAATACCTTGATGAATTTCATGGCAAAATGTTAAATGGTTTAAAATTTTTTGGCTGAGCATTCTTCAGCAATAATGCTAACAAATATTTATTTAATACTTTTATGTGCCAGGAACTAGGCTAAATGCTGAATGTTCAGAAATGAACAAGACACAGCTCAGCCTTTATGAGGCTTACAATATTGTCGATAAGCTGTCTAAGGACATGAAGATAAGAATACTGAGACTGAAATATATGTGGAATGTAGGCCTGAGCACTTAGGTAGAGGAAATACTACCATTGCAGTGTACTTCTTAGAACCTGGGCCTACGATTACTGTACAACCTGTTAATAAACAATATATAATTTTTTACATCCATAAAGTTAAGGTCCAGGCATTGCTGGGTTCATATGAAAGCCCAAAAGTGACCTAAATAATTCTGTCAGCAACTGTGCAAGGTAAAAAGTTGTCAGCAACTTAACTATTACCTCATGGAATTAGAGAAACTTCTAGTAACCATGAGGGTTTAAGCTTCTTTTTAAATCTGTTTTCAAAAAAGGGATAACTACTTTATCCCTTATTATTGTAACATGAAATAATGAAAAACTGCCTCTTCATTGATAATACTACTGAAAATTTAGCCATTATTAACATGTCATATAGTTCTAGATAAGATCTCTTGCCTACTTCAATTTCTAATTTTTTTCATTTAAAAGAGATTTTTACCTTTATTCTTTATCTTCAAAATCATGAAATCACTTGGAAGGTAGAATAGTTATGGAAGGTTCCCTTCTGTTCTTCAGGATTTTGAAACAGAAAATATCTTTACTGAGCTCCAAAACACACTAAGAATCATTTTTCATTTATCTGTTCCTAAACCTTCCTCCTCCCTCTGACCTCTCATGTTTTTCCTTTTCTCCAACACCACTCTGAGGGTTTTCATCAATTCAAGAGCAGGTAGCTTCCTCACTATCACCTATCAATGTGATCTCTTCTTGCCAGACGCACATAGCAACATTAGCTGGACAAGTCTGACCCTCAAAACTGGTAAGATAAGACCCAGTTTGTTTTTGTTTGCTTCCTTCTCTCTCTCTCTCTCTCTCTCTCTCTTTTTCTGTCTCTCTCTCTCTCTCTTTCTTTCTTTTGGTACCGGGGATTGAACTCAAAACCTCCTTCCTGCCAGACAGGTGCTCACTCCACCGAGTTAAATTCGCAGCCCTACTTTTTGAGACAGGGTCTCACTATGCAGTTCAGGCTGGCCTTGAACTCATTTTGCAGCCCAGGCTGGTCTCAACTCACAATGATCTTCCTGCCTCAGTCTCCCCAGTGCTAGAATTAAAGGCATGCACCACCATGCCCGGCTAAGACCCACTTTCAGTAGAGAAATTATTTACTGAGTTGAGACCACCATTTAAAAGCCAAACTGACAGAAAAAGAATATGGCACTGCACCTATTTTGATACCTGGGTTTACACTGTGTGAGTAGATGCAAATTTAAGTATAGTATGTATAGGCATACTAAATTCTGACAAAAATAATACATTTCTTACATTCCTCTAGGTTATGGCCAAAAGTCTGGAAGTCACAAAAGTAGAACACTCAGTCCTAAGGACATCTTTATCTGAAATACTGCAGATGTTTGAGAGATTTAAAATATGGGTGTTAAAATAGCTTTTTTAAAAGTAAAAATAGCATTGATCTAATAAGTCAAAAACTGCCTAAATAGTCCTCAGTCAGCAAACAAATCAAATCATTTCCATCAGTTTTCCTAGAATAGTTTAGTCCTTTCATATACAAAGAGCCAAAATAAATACTTTAACCTTTAATTTAATTTACTCAAAGAATTAAAATTGACTTGTTAACTATCTCAAAAATATTTTTAAAGTAACAATAATCTAAGCTCAAAACACCTTAAAGAAAAAATATTTTAATTTTTATAATAGAAAAAATCTGAGGGGATGGTTTGATGGATTTTTCAAACATGACTTCAAAATGAAGGAGAACTATTTCTCTGCATTTTCTACCTATGCACATGAATACAGACAACAACCTTACATTTATGTGACTATAAAGAAATTTTTAAAAATTCAAACTCAGAAAGCTAAAAGAGTATGTGACTGTGACTAATGGTATAAGTTACTCACCACAAACGGAACAAGGCTCTAAGGCAGGGAATAACTGAGCTAAACTGGCTGTAAAATAACTGCTTTTTAAAAAATCCCAAATAATGGTTACAGTGCTTACTTTTCATGTATGTTGCTACATGGAATTCATATTTAAAATATGAAAGAGTTTTTTATTTTTTTATTTTTTATTTTTTGCCTTTCTGCAGTGTTAAAACATAGAAAGCTGGGTCTGACTCAGCCTCACAGTCTCTCACACTTCTTGGGTTGTCAGAACAGGAAGAGGCAACTAATATCAAACTCTGTGGGAGGGACAGCCCTGTGGCTTTCATTCTTTCCATAACAACCCTCAGGTTGATTGATGGTGATGTTGACAGGCTTCGATCCTTCTTGACTTGATGGATTCTAAGTGAAGCTTCCAGGACTAGAAACCTATGAGAATTAGCATTAAGATTTTTACTAGACTATGAAATGTTCTATAAAACCCACAGAATAGATATAAAACGTATTACTGAAACTTGAATGTATCTTCAAAAATAAGATGTGACTAAAAGAATACACATACAAATTAAGACAAGGTATTATACACTGATTTACAGAAATATCCGATCCCAAGTGCTATATAAGGGACTTCTGACAGCTTGAAAGATTTTAAATAGGAACAAACCAAATTATTATTTAATCAAAATGCTCCATTTTAATTTCAAAAACTACATATAAGTGTATGATAAACCCTGGCCTTATTTAAGTTATATACAACTCAACATTTAGAAACAAATTCAAAAGAAGTTACAGTCTTAAGTAAGGGTGAAATCAGCTTCATGTATTGCACAAAATAAAATGTATGTTTAAAATAAAAGTCTCTAAAACAAAATTTCCCCTGACAAAATACATTTTTATGTATTCAATTATTTTCTTGGTAAAAAGAAAAAGTTGGGGAAACATTCACTTTTTATGATTTTTAATTTGGGGTCCTTTGATTATTTAAATTAGAATGGGGGAGGGAGAGAAAAAGGCAGGGAGAGATAAAGGATGGGAGGGAAGGACTGAGGAGACAGTTTTCTAGTGAAAGTTCATGGCTTTTATAGAATCTGAAAGAGGTCAATGATTAGAGTAGAATCACTGTTTAGAGTGAAAGTTATATAAAGAACCTTCTCCCATGACTTACCAAACATTTTAACATATAAAGGATAGGTTGAAATAACTTTCCCTAACAATTAAGCCATAATTAGCAAGAAGAATCACCACCAGTTTAAGACTATGATGAAGTCCCATGTTTATACATATTTATGCCTTTGAGGCTTGGATAGAAACTAAAAGATGAGTAAATAACGCAAGAGTACATGTGTGTTCAGTTGGCAGAATGGCTACAATGACCTAACTTATGTGCTAATAGTTCAGGCATCAACTGGCACCCCACAGCAATTCCTGAGTACACTGAACATTTGTTAAAGTATGTATTATCCCTTTTATGTTTTTGTATTTTTCTTTCTGATGTTTAGACAATGGAGCTCCTTTTTAGAAATGCAATTGTAAAATATCTCTTTAGTAGAGTCTCTAACACCAAGCCATACACACTAAGGAACTTAAGTCCTGAGATGTTAATAAATGAGAATTCCTTTTTCTCAATAATCAAGTAAGTTTATGTCTAATTAAAAAAAAAATCAACAGCAAGTTCATGTCTAATTTATTGTAAAAAATCAACAATCAATATGCTCTTAAGCAAAACTCTGTTTTTAAAAGGTTATCTCTGATAGCCACAACACATGACATTATCATAACATGAAGTTTAAATGGAAGAAAAGTGAGTTTAACAAATACTACTATTTCTTGCTTAACAAAAGTCAGGCACGAAGCAAGGTAGGAAATGAACCTTAAAATTTCTAGCCCCTTCTCAAGCATTCAAACATTTAAACTATAATTATTTTATTGTGTTGGGATGGACATTTAAGTATTTGAATTAGACAGGGGTCTAATTACATAGAGGGACAGGATTTACAGAAGAAATCTTTTCAATGAATGAGAGAAACCTTTCCCATAGTAACTTTAAAGGAAAAAGACAAACTAAAATAATGGACTTTTATTTTCTAAAGACTCAATTATCCAAGCATAAAAAGGTGACAAAAGATTTAACTCTGCATTAGAGCTTGTTAGAAAAGACCTAGATAAAGAAAATGTTATGCTAATGCATCAGGTGAGTGATAGACGAATTACCCTCATATATGCACCAAGATCATGCTTTTTGAGATACCAAATAACCCATACCCACTGACAAAAAAATTCTATCTTTCCATAAATGCATCAGATAAGCTTCTTACTTTTTAGTTACTTCAATTCTAATAAGAAAAAAACAGGATTTTCCAAACCACTGGACAGAAAAAAACTGGACTGTCACAAAATGTACCTGCTAAAATCTAATAGGATTTCTGGCTATATTACTGAATTCAGGGAATGGAACAATGAGGGAATCTCCTTCTGAAAAAGCTCTTGCCAATACCACAATACCATTCATGTTCCAAGGATAATTAAAAACAGGAGGGAAAAATGTACCTGAATGCATGTCACCACTTAAAAACCAGACAAGTTTAAGATAGACCATAATTTAAGAACTAATGACAGACTTTTAAGGGTGTTTTTATTTAAGTTAAATTAATGAAAATATAAAGGTACTGATGCTATGGTAACTCAGATAAAATTTATTATTTAATAATGTTGAGATCATGATTGAGCATTATCAATACTAAGTTATCTTTTATTTTTTTATTTTAAACAGAAGAAAAGCAAGAAACCAAAGCAAAACATTTTCACAACCAGCCAATAGGAGAGTAACAATAATCAGCACATTGCATATTGTAATATTCACAGCAGTTGTTTAGGGTATAAGATATAGACATGAAACACTGTCCAGAAAATTATTAGCACAAAACTTTTGGCCTCAATGAATCAAGAGAAACCAGCTATATGACTATCTTTTTTGTTATGATTGCTCTATTATTCTCAAATAAACATTTCACATTAAAAATGATACTAAGTATCTTGAATGTTCTATTCAGACTACCCTTTAAAATCACTGTTTGCAAAGCAGAAAAATGTGATCAATTCAGGTATAAAGGAGTTTACAATTACAATCCCCAAATAAACAGGAAAAATAATTCATGTAGCCAAGAAAGAAGAATCAGAAAACTAAACAAAATCCACAAAATAAATTTTATAGACCTCTCAAAAACATTAACAAAAGTTATGAAAACAAAAAAGGATGAACTAAAACCTTCATTTTTATTAACTACCTTGAATGTCAATATTTTTCCATTTCTTACAAGAAAGCCTAGTTAGAATTAACTCATAATCTGTAACTAACATTAACTAATATTATCTTAAAAATAATTTTGATGAATGAGTAAATACTTTCCTAAGATTAGGAACAAGGCAAGGATATCTGTTCTTATCCTTTCTTTATTTGGGAGAGGGTTTTTTTTTTTTTTTTTAAATTTTGTTTTGTTGTTTTTTTTCTTTTTTGTGAGACAAGAGTTTCACTGCAGTTCAGGCTGGCCTTGAACTCACTTTGCAGCCCAGGGTGGCCTCAAAATTGCACCAATCTTTCTGCCTCAGCCTCCTTCTGGGATTACAGGCATGTACCACCATGTCCGGCTTGTTTTTATCATTTCTATTCAAGTCTGTACTGTAAAGTTTAGCCATTAAAATAAAGAAAAAGCAAAGAAGGCATCCAGATCAGAAAGGAGAAGGGCTTTTTTTTTTAGTAGACCACAAAATTATTTTTTAGAAAGTACTATAAAATCACTTTCACATGCTAATAAGAAGCTGGGTTTGGTAGCCCACATCTGTAATCTTAGCACTATGAAAGGCTGAAGCAGGAGGCCTATAATTTAAGCCCAGTTTGGGCAACTTAATAAGACCCTGTTTCAAAATAAAAAAGATAAGAGCTAGGAATGTACAGTAACTCCACGTAAAGGCCCTGGGTTCAATTCCAAGTATTGCCTCCGCCAAACCTACAAGAACTGATAATTGAATATTGTAAGATTGCAGAATTTAAAGTCAACACATTTTTATATATCAGTTCATGCTAGCAACGAACAACCAGAAACTCAAATAAAAATACATTTTGTTAGCTCAAAAATATGTATTTTTTTGAATGTGCAAGACTAATACACTTAAGAACAAAAAAATATTACTGAGAGAGATAATAAAGAGATATTCAACAAAGAGAGATGAAGTCTGCATAAACTAGAGAATTCAATATTATTAAAATTTCAATTTTTTTCAGATTGATCTAGAGATTCAACATAATCCCAGCCGAAATCCAAACAAGCACTTTTATATAAATTGGTGATTCTATAAACTCATGGAATTAAAAGGAGCCTAGCCCAGCCAAAACAACTTGGAAAAAAGAACAAAGCAGGATTTATAATACATGATCTCATAACTTACTGTAAAGCTACAGTAATCACATCGTGTGTGTGGTATTGGTAGAGGGACAGACACATAGGCCAATGGAACACTTTTGTATTAGCTAGAAGAAATACAAGATAGTCTGTCATCTAAAAGAAAGGAAAGCATACGTCCATAGGAAGAAATGTATACAAACATTATCAATTTTAGTTGGAAGAGTCCCAAACTAGAAATAATCCAGACATCAATGGTGAAAATATAAACAATTTATGTTATAGCCATATAATGGAATAATATTCACCAATTAAAAAGTATGAAGTAGTCAAGTACAGTGTCACAAGCACTGTAAGGGGCTGAGACAGGAGGATGGCAAATAAGCAACTTAGCAAGATCCTGTCTCAAAAAAATTTTATAAAGTACTAGGAATGTAAGTCAGTGAGAAGGTCCTAGATTCAATCCCTACCACTACAAAAACAAAACAAAAATTATGAACTAGTGATTAGTGCAAGAATATGGATGCATCTTGAAATAAATAAAGCAGGAAAAGGCAATGGAGAAAAAAAACTGTATGATTCCATATATACAAAGAACAACACCACCACCCCCCCACGCAATTTCATCTAAAATGACATAAATCAGTTTAGTGGTAGGAGGAGAGGAAATTTTTAAGTAAGTTTTGGTAGGTGATGGAGATGCTCATTATCTTAATTGTGGTGATGGTTTGCCTAAGTGTATGTAAAGATCAAACTGTACACTTTATGTACTGTTTACTGTGTGAAAATTATACTTCAATAAAGCTGTAGAAATGTTTTTAAGGGTATAAGGATGAAAGATTATATTTTCTAAGCCTAATATTCTTCAAAAGTAATCAGAATTGTTTTGGACAAAGTCATCTCTAATACAGTACTGTATAGACAAGAATATTAAAATGATGAATTTTAAAAGTTGAATGACTTCTTCAGCAGAAATATACAAAACCCAATGAAATTATTACTTCAGATTCACATTATTTTTGATATGTTGATGGTTATTAGTAAGTTTTTGGTTGGTTCTTAACAAATGTATGTCTAAGGAAAGCACACTAGAAAAGAACCTCATACCTTGATTTGTGCAAAGGGTCTTTCAAAACCTCCAACATAGAGAAGGCCAACATTCTGAGGAAGTAACCTACAAGGGAAAAAAGCATCATTTATAAAGCACTTTTCTTTAACTGTAAAGTTGTATAATAATCAAAATTTCTACAACAGGTTCTATGAAAAACTAATTATCTATCTATGTAATTATTCTTGTCTTTTGCACTACAGAAGGTAAGCACCAAAAGAATAATTCTTACTTTCAGAAAATAATTTATAAAATATTAAGAATGAAAACAAAAGTAGAATAATACATTTGTAACTTCAATAAAATTACTACATAGTGTCTCTGGGAAAGAAGGAAAAGAAATAATGCATATATTTAAAAATTTATAAGGGTTCAACTGAAGAAACACTCAATGTGTGTCCACGCTATACAGAACACAGGAGATACATAAACCAAAATAACTCAATCCCAAAAATCAAACAGAAGAACCTAACACAGAAACAACCCTAACGAAAAGCAGCTTCTGAAAAGAGTACACTCATACCTTGATATTTGCATGCTTTGAAACTTACCAAATTTGGTACTTTACATGTTCTGGTATGAAAATTTTGTCCCAGTACTCATCACTTGTTTGGTAATGGACATACAAGATGAAACTTGTCAGGGTTGACTGCCCTGTGATTGGTCACCCTTACCAATCAAAACAATTTGTTTGGGACTCTTCATTTTGAGTACTCATTACGCCTCCTAGTCTAGAACCAACTAACGACAGGTACCCAAGTATCACTGTATAATAAAAGAGTTACTTGCCATTGAAAAGCAGTGGAGTAATAAGTACTTGTTATTAAAGTATCTGGTAAAGTCTGAATAGATCAGACTTGGACTCAGCCTTAAAGAGCTGGTAACACAAAGGGAAAATTTTTTTAGAAGTTACACTTTTAAAAGATATACTTATCTCATATAAAAAAGAATAAATACACATGGAAATAAAAATCAAGCCATATGGAGAATATAAAATTTTAAAAAATAATAGTTGCTAGATTTCCTGTATCATCCTTTCTTCCCAGTCCCACTTCTAAGATGTCTATCATTCTTTTTTATAGTACTGTCATTTGAACACTTGCTGAGCTACATCCCTAGCCCTTCCCCACCTTTCTGTTTTTAAAATTGTATTTTGAGACAAGGCCTCACTAAATTGCCAAGGCTGGCCTTAGATTAGTTATCCTCATGCTTCAGCCTCTTTAGTAGCTGGGATTATAGGTACCTTCACACACTTAGCAAGACATATATAATCCTTGATTGCATTGAAACATTATGAATAAAGAAACATCACCTTCACAACTGTGTTGTGGGACATGGTACAGAGGAACTGGTACTGGTGCAGGCTGATACAGAATATAAATATTCTTGTGTTTAAGCTAAATGTAAGTGTATCTCATTCTTCTTTTATCACAAATCTTTTCCTAATAGACAACATAAATAAATGGACACAATTCCAGTCTTAACATTATGAAAATAAAAAACGGGAGGGGGGGGAGACCCTTCCTGTATTACTCACCCAAATCTGTAGGCCAAATTTTTAACAGCCTGAATAGTTAACATTAATGGTCATCTAAGGCAGACAACAGAACTCGAATGATCTCCAGCACAGCTGTTAGGCTAATCTGGTGATGGATTTTTTTTTCTTTTTTTGGATCTCACGCAATTTTATTTTACTTTATTATTTTTTTAACACCAAGTGCATTTATTAGAAAAGAAGAAAGTTATGAAATACCCTCATATCTTTCCTTAAGAAATAGAAATAAAAGACAGAATAAAACCAAGAACAAATAGAATAATAAAGATCAGAAAACTCAATCCCTTATCAAAATGCCAACATCATTTTTCATAAAAATTAACATTTTTATTCTTACATTTCTGTAGAAATACAAAAGACTCAGAATAGTCTAAGTAACTTTGATAAAGGAACAAAATTAAGAGATCCAATCCTCCCTAATCCCACAACTAAGTTACACCAATCTTGACAAAACAGCACTGATATCAAGATAAACAAACCACCAAGGTACCAATATGAAGCCCCAAAATAGATACCCACATAACAGACAACTGATTTCTGCAAAGATGAAAAAGCAATTAAGTGGAGAAAGAATTGTATCTTCAATAAACATACTAGAACAACTGGATATCCACGCAATAAAACTCCCAAACTTCATGGCATGTCAAAAATTTCTTAAGACATCCAAAAGTCAACTCAGAATGGCGCACAGTGGGTTAGTTAAAGTAAAGGCAGGTGTGACCTATGTCATTGCTTTGGCTGAGGTCATTCTTTCTGCGACAAAAAAACTGGGACAAGGTGTAGAAGGGAAGGCAGAACCTACAGAGGTGTTCAGTGAAGGGAGGCATTGAACTTACTTCTGGACAGGTCATGTGGATGACAAAGGAGGCCACTGTGCTTCTCTTTTTTTTTTAAACTATCTTAACTATTTTTTATATGCGTATACACAAACATATGCATAATTTTTCTTTCAGTTTGTCACACCATGGTAATGGAATGTTAAATGGTATCTAAAGTACAGAAAAAACTGCAAACTCAAACAGAAAATTTTTAGTGTACCATACTGGCCTAATCACAGAAAATTAGAAAACTTAAGATTATGTCTTTTAAAAACTTAGTAAATTGTTTACTTCAACAATCCCAGGATACACTTTCATTTATAACCTTACTTTTCTGAAAATAGAATGTCTTTGATGCTCAACAGTAATTATCGATGAGGTAGCTGTGTGATTACCTTCCACTAACATGAATTAGTAGGACCATGAAAGCATACTCGAGTCCAAAGTAACATAGATGCTATAAAATAATGCAGATTTACAGTCTCCTGGGAACATGCTCTATTCTCTACATTGCATGAATAGTGGATGAGCAAATCCTGAGTTGAACCAATTTAGCACAAAGTTTTTTATTTAGAATGAGAAGTGATGACTTTTAATAATATATTTTAACATACTGTCAAAATAGATTCAAGTAGAAAGTATAACAAATGTCCCAAAATTTCAAAGGTAGAATGGGGAATTTCCTAACCATCACTTGACAAAGAAGAAATGAACTTAACCAACAAAATAGTAAACCATTGCTGGTATTATAAACTTAGTTATAAATAGCAGCAGCAATGTATTTCCTATACAGTATAACAAATGTTCACAAAAGCTTCAAAAATCCTTTTTAAAAGAATAATCACGTTCATACAAATAGATGCTGAAAAAAAAAAGAAGCAAATAAAAGCTGGCTGACATTTAAAAATCAATATGCCTCTAATTACTAGGCATATGCATTTCAGGAAGCTTGCCAATATACTATTTAATGTGCTCCTCCTTCCAACTTGCCTATCTAATCACTACCTTTTCCTAAACAAACTTTTTAAATGTACCAGTTAACAACATATGTACTGCACTTTTAAAATACTGTTCTTTCTAATTCATGTTTCCTATTATTCCATACCATATATTATTACAACCTTCATTTGAATGGTTTTAATATGTATGATAACTTAAAGGCTCACTAAGCCTAAGATAATTAATACTTTGAGAACATAAATTCTTATTTTTAAAATGGAACATTTGTTGAAATGCTTTTGCCTTTCAAAAAATTATTTTGCCCAATTGTATACATAATAATTGCCAAGTAATATAGGCAGCATTTTATCATGACAGGGTGCTTATGTATAATATAGCAATAACATTATAAATTCCCAGAGTAAGGCATTAATTCAGTATTGATAGATACATTTATATGTATATTTTAAAAGAGAAATCTTGCTATTTAAAACTAGGTAACTATTCTGACCTTAAGTTAGGAGAACATTACCACAGCCTATATAAAATTGCTAACAACCTTTAAAATATATGCTTGCAACTAAATGCTTCTAAGTGTGCCACCAAAGAGGATGTTTCAGGAAAGCTTCAATAAAGAGGCACTATTGAGGCAAAGTAAAATCTACAGCTTTTGAAAAAGTCAAGACAGGCAAAACTAGCTTTGTTTCACCACAGAATGCTAAATAAGTACTCTCTACTGAGCTATATCTCCTATATCTGCATACACTTTCCTTAAACATTTTGAGATCTAAATTGCCCAGGCTGGCCCTGAGTTTGTGATTCTCCTGTTTCATTCTCCATATTAGTTGAGATAACAGCAAGCATACCCAGCTCTTACTGATCTTTTTAAACTGATAGTATAAAATAGGGAGCACATAGGCAATAGGAAGGGCGGGGAGAAATCCTTAAAAGAAAAAACAAAACCCAGTAAACAAAAATCCAGTAATTAAAAAAAGAATACATCATCATAGAATTCTAGGAATTATTTAACATTAAATAATCTAGAAATTATTCCAGGAATTATTTAACATTAAGTAATTCACCATTGTAAGTCACCAAATGAACAAATAGATGGAAAACACTGTAATATTATAATGACAGGAAAAGTACTTGAAACAAATCAAATAACCTTTTATACAAGTAAGTACCACTAGCAAACAAAGAGAAGCCAAACCTTTAAAATTCCACTTAAAGGATATAAATAAATAAATAAATCAATATCCAACCAACCAACCAACCAACCTACACTTACTGCGGAGTCTTTCAATTTTAGACTAAGAAGACTACAAGGATGACTTCTATCCCCATGCTTCTTTAGAAATGTACTATAGGTCCTGGCCAGTGCAATCAAGGAAAAAAATGATCTAAGGATTAGAAAGATAAAAATACTACCTTAATTATAAATAAAATTTACATACACACATGTGTATGTATGCATGTGTGTATATATTCCCCAGATTACACTTGAGTGACTATCAAGATCAATTAGTATTTCTATAACAACAACAGTTAAAAAGTAAAACTAAGAATGATCCAATTCAAAATTAAACATTACAAAAAGCCATTTTAAAATAGGAATAAAATTAATAAAAGTGAAAAGACTTCAATTCATAAAATTAACAAATACTGAGGGAAATTTAAGAAAACCTAAATAAATCATGATACATCATGTCTGTGGATAGAAAATCCCCAAATCAACACATAAAAGTGACCATAACTTGATCTCTATATTGAATACAATCTGAAAAATTCTGACAGGATTTGTCAAAAAACAAACAAAAACATTTAAAGTTGATTTGAAAATATACAAGGGAAAACAAATGAGCAACATAAAGTACACTCCTAAAGAAGAACAAAGAAGAAGGACTTGTATTTAATAAAGCCTTCTTACCAAACTTCAGCAACAAAGGTAATGTGATGTTGGCATAAGGACAGGAAAATGGGTCAGTTAAATCCAGTAGTGAACCTAGAAATAAACCTAACATGGACACTAGATTTCTAAAAAGGTGGCACCACAAAGCATTGGAGAAAGGATAATCTTTTTAACACAAAGTGCTAGGAAAACTGGCTTTCTATATAGATATAAACATACCATAAAGGAAAATACTGATAAATATGACTTCAATATTAATGATTTTAATACATAAAAAGACAATTCACACAAAGTATATAAAATATGGGCATTAAACATATGTAAAAATATACAAACTTGTAATTAGAAAAATACAAATTAAAACATCACTAAAATTGCATTTCCCACCTATCAGATTGCCAAAAAGTAAAACGTATGGGCAACATATTCTCTTGGCAAGGTTATAGAAAGACACTCTCATATACTGTTGTTGAAAATGCAAACTAAGACAACCTTCTGGAAAGAAATTTGGCAGTATCTTAAAAACTCCATATGTACTTAGTTTTTGACCCAGTAATCTCCCTTCTAACAATCTGCCTTAAAGATATGCCTTTAAAAACTTCTTAAAAATTACATATGCACAAGGCTGTTCACTGCAGCACTGTTTATAATTTCAAAATGTTAGGAACAACCTAAATGCTCATATATAGCAGAGTGGTTAATAAATTATGATAAATTCACATAATGGAATAATATGCAGCTATAAAAAGTAATGAGGATAATCTCTTTTTTACAGATAAAGAATGATTTCCAAGATATATTTACTGTTAAATGACAAAAGACAAGTGCAAAACAGACCACACAGTATGCTGTACTTTGTGTGAGGAAAAAGAAAATATTCACACATTTTGCATAAAAAAATTGCAGGAAGACTAAAACAGAAACTAAAGAGACAGGTTTCCAAGAGGGGATAGGTACAAACAAGGTGGATAAAATGAGGACAAAAATTGGGGTGAGCAGAGTGATACTTCTATTCTATGAGAATAACTTTCTGTGTATTTGTGAAACTTAGAATCATATCAGTATTTCACATATCAATTAAGCAAAGAGTTAAAATCAATCAGCACATCAGAAAACACAAAATGGAATGGAAATAATTACATTCCACCTTAAGGGAGGTGGGGATGAAGAAGAATTAAGTAACATTAGAAAATAGTATTTTGAGGACAGTTTGAAACGTTGAGGACAAAGAAGCTGTATACAAATATAGTTCTTGAGTTACATTTGTTTTTCACAGAAGTATGTGCTATGGAAACACTTTCTATGTATACTAGGATTTAATAAACATAAAATTAGAGGCAGGCTTCTTACTAGACAAAGTGATAAGAGAAGGCAAACAACTGATAACATTATGGTATTGGATTAGAAATCAGTGGCATCAGTAGGACTTTATGGCTTTTAATATATGTATGGATGGAGAAGCAAATAAATTAAAGTGTACAGGCACTTAATAGTACTGCATATGTCACATTACTAACTCTGACAAGTAAGAGCACCTGGAACAACACCCAGAAGTAACACACACACCTAGAAGCTAGATTTTTGTTTCTAATTATCATTTGCCAATAACAAAAACCAAGATTCCTTGGAGAAATAAATAGCTGATTCCTGAGTGGAAAGAGGAAAAACAAAAGATGCTGTACATTTTGTCATACTAGAAGGTAAAAATCAGTGGCATCAGTAGGACTTTATGGCTTTTAATATATGTATGGATGGAGAAGCAAATAAATTAAAGTGTACAGGCACTTAATAGTACTGCATATGTCACATTACTAACTCTGACAAATAAGAGCACCTGGAACAACACCCAGAAGTAATAAACACACCTAGAAGCTAGATTTTTGTTTCTAATTATCATTTGCCAATAACAAAAACCAAGATTCCTTGGAGAAATAAATAGCTGATTCCTGAGTGGAAGGAGGAAAAACAAAAGATGCTGTACATTTTGTCATACTAGAAGGTAACAAACTACTAATAAATGATGGGAGTATATCAGAAAGATACAAAGACAACCTGAAGTTGCCCCATGGCCAAAGTCAGAACACCAAAATAAAATGATAGCATTAGATTATAACCCAAGAAGTAATATATTCTTGAATCCATACTAGTATAAATAAATATATGGGAAAGTAAGAACAATTTTTTTTTGACAATATAATTCCTATCAATACATGGCAAAAGAATGATGGAAACTGAAATTCACCATTACTTGAAATACTCACCAAACTGAAAATGAAGCACACCACAGTAGTGAGAGCTATAACCAAAAACTTTTGAGTTTTACAATAAGAATGTAGAAGTATAAAGAAAAACATGGTATTTGCATAGTACTAAAATTTCTCCACAGAAAACACTTAATAATATGAAGAAAAAATCAGTAACTTTAGAATGCATAAACCAGTTGCTTAATCTCATGGTTAAGCAAACAACCTTAACCAACAATTAAGGTTAACATCACCAGTATTAAGATATATTGACATGCTGCCTTATGACCACATCACCCATGGTGTTCTTGCCAAACATTGGTGGGTGGGGACAGGAAGGAAAGGAAAAGGAAACGGAGTGGAGAGGAAGGGAGGGAAGGGAAGGGAAGAGAAAAGAAAGGGAAAGACAGACAGATAGACCAAACTAAAGGATAGTCTATAAAATATGTAACCAGTATCCTTCAAAAATGTGTCCAGAGACTTCCGGGAAGATGGCGGAGCAGCAAGCAGCAGAGAGAACAGTCTCTCTCTGAGTCACCATCCATACCCTGGAATATAGCATCCTGAGGAAGACAAGAAGAAAGGAAGTGGGTCTCCTGGACCCAGGAAGAATCTGGAGTGTGAACTGAAGCCCACGGAGAGAGTAAAAAGAAAAATTTCAACAAACAAGGCTATGGTAGCTGGCAGTGCCTTTGCCCAGAGCCAGACTAATTGTGGGAGCGGAGCTGTTAGAACCTAGGAATGCACCTGCATGGTAACTGGGCGGCTGGAGACCCCAGAGGCCTCTGCAGAGAGATGTGGCAGTGGAGGGGAACAGTAGAGCTGGAGGACTGCACTGGCTGGTGGCTCATGAGTGCAGAGGAGTCAGTCCTCCCGCGGGAGAGAGCAATTGGCTGGGAACCATTTTGGAGTTGGGCCAGATAAGCCCAGAACCGGAACTGCTGCCGGCTTCCTCCAGCATCTCCTAGTTGGGCACAGACCCATGAAAATTGCTTGGACTGTGGTCAGCCCAGTGAGTCTGGTCTGGGGCAGGCCTGCTAAGCTTATCTACTACTCTGCCATAAAACAACGGCTGGCTTGCTGGAATACAGTGGCACGATTTGGGACTCTGTCTCCACAAGCTATCTACTAGTGAACCGAAAGAGAATCCTGGAAGTGGACTATTTGGTTTTTGTGTTTTTGTTTTGTTTGTTTTTTCTTTTTTTTTTACTGTTTGTTATTTTGTTTTGCTTTATTCAGTTTATTTTTTCTCTTTCTCTTTCATTATTATTTTTTTTTAATGAGTGTAAGAGTGGTTCCTAACCTCTTTGTGGGTGTGGTTCTATTTTGTTCTAACTCTTAACTCTTCCACCTCTCTTTTCTTTCAATCTTCTGCAACATCTTTGTTTGTCCTCCAACCTTACTTGTAATCTCTTTCTCTTTTTCCACTTCTCTATTTTCTCCTTCATCCATTTTAAATTTTAACTGAGGGCAAAATTGACACATTATGGACTTACATATTGCATATAATTGTCTGGTTGGTTTTACATTTTGTTATATAATCACAAGTCTAGTTCATACAGTTAAAAAGAGCAAATTAACGGTTTTCTCAGTTTGTTGTTTTATAGACTATGTTTGATGCTATTAGTACCACTACAGGCAAAATTGACATAATTGTTCTAAACAGCTATTGGCCCTGATAATTCATGACTGAGTACTAAAGGGTCACAGAAAATACTGTGGCACTGTGCCAAAGAACCAGGGACTAGGCCAAACAAGCAACAACTTCTCATCTCCAACAAACTGAAGCAGTAAGATCTTCCAACAGACTTGAAACCCAAAAACCAGCTACACCTGGAAGATACCTCAAAGACGTAATCATCACCTAAGTGTCCTATATACCATCAATAAAGCAACCCACCACAGGCAACCTACAAGCATCACCCCAGGAATTAAACTAAAAAAGAAATGAGAAGACACTTAAACAAGATGTAACCCCAGACATCTAGTTCACCAAAGGCAAACCCAGGGGGCAATGCAGTGGGACAATTCAAAAGCCCCCCCCCCACCAGGTGTCTCTGAAGTGGTAACAACAAAGCAATTGAATGAGGCTCTAGAAAAAATGAAATCAGAAATAATCTCTCAAATAACTAAAGATTACCAAAATACACACCATGCTTAGCAATGTTAGAGCAGACACAGACAAAAAAATTGACAAGCTTGAACAAATTATGGAAGATCAGCATAGGAAACAAATGAAATCCATAAAGCAGATTCAAGCAGGTATCCAGGAGAATAAAAACTCCATTTAAAGTATTTGAAACAGATTAGGCCAATGTGAGGATAGAATCTCAGATATTGAAGACAGGCTTGCAGTTAATAACCAGGAAAAGAAAGATTTCTCAAAACTAGCAAGGGACCATGAGAAATCGATCCAGCACCTGCTAGATGAGACAAAGAAGAATAACTTAAGATTAATTGGAGTCACACCACCAACTGTTTAGCCCTGCTGGCCAAACTCATCCACAACAACTTCAGCATTGTGGAGGGACTCATGACCACAGTCCACGCCATCATTGCCACCCAGAAGACTGTGGACAGCCCCTCTGGAAAGCTGTGGCACATCGGCTGAGGTGCTGCCCAGAACATTATCACAGCATCCACTGGCACCGCCAAGGTCATGGGCAAGGTCATCCCAGAGCTGAATGGGAAGCTCACAAGCATAGCCTTCCATGTGCCCACACCTCATGTGTCAGTTGTGGATTTGACCTGCCACCTGGAGAAAGCAGCCAAAAATTATGACATCAAGAAGGTCATGAAGTAGGCATCAGAGGGCCCCTTCAAAGGCATCCTGGGCTACACCAAGGACCAGGTTGTGTCCTATAACTTCAACAGTGACACCTATTCTTCCACCTTTGATGCTGGGGCTGGCATCACCCTCAATGACCACTTTGTCAAGCTCATTTCCTGGTATGACAATGAGTTCGGCTACAGCAACAGGGTGGTGGACCTCATGGTCCACATGGCCTCCAAGGAGTAGGTGGCCCAGCGAGACCATGGAGAGAGACAAGGCCTCGCTGCAGAAGTCACTGCCCCACTCAACCCCAACAATGAGACTCTTCCCTCCTCCCAGTTTCAATCCCAGGCCCCCTGGAGAAGGGGAGGGATCTAGGGAGCTCTGGATCATTGTGCACCATCAATAAAGCCCACTGCACTCCTCCCCCAAAAAATAAAGATTAATTGGAGTCAATGAACAAGCAGGAGATACCACAAATGACATTAAAAACATGTTCACAGACATCATGATGGAAAACTTTCCTGGCAGAGAAAAAGAATTTGGCATATAAATAAGTGACGCATGTAGAACTCCAATTAGCAATGATCAAAAAATATCTACAGCCAGGCATATCATAGTCAAGATTCCAGAAATTCAACACAAGAATAGAATCTTAAAAGCTGTTAGGGAAAAGAAACAAATCACCTACAAAGGAAAGTACATCAGAATCACAGCGGACTTCTTAGCACAAACTCTCAAGTCAAGGAGAGCTTGGAGTGAAGTACGCTAAGTTCTAAAGGAAACAACTTTCAACCCAGATTGATGTATCCTGCAAAACTATCTTTCAAAATTGATGGAGAAAATAAGATATTTCCATGACAAAGAACATCTGAGGAAATTTATGACCACCAAACCAGCACTCTAAAATGTTCTAAAGGACATTCTAGAAAGAGATAATAAGGACTACAGTTCCATTAACCCAAACAGAAGGAATCTACCAGGAGAGGCAAACAATTAAGAGGGAAGGCAAAAACAAACAAACAAAACAAAACAAAACAAAGGGGGAGTCAACAGGAAAATAACATGACAAGGGTAAGTCCAAATATATCAGTTTTAACCATCAACATTAATGGTCTCAATTCGTCAGTCAAAAGACACAGACTGGCAGAATGGATCAAAAGGCAAGATCCAACAATATGCTGCATAGAAGAAACACATTTAATTCAAAAAGAAATCCATAGACTGAAAGTCAAAGGATGGAAAACATTACTCCATGCAACAGGAATCCAGAAAAAAGTAGAGGTAGCTATTCTGTTTGCAGACAAAATGAATTTCAAGCCAAGACTGATTAAGAGAGATAAAGACAGTCACTACATACTCGATAAGGGAACAATCCAATAGGAAGAGATAACAATCATAAACATATATGCAACAAATACCTGTGCACCCAGCTATATAAAACAGTTACTAATGGACATGAAAAATCATGTAAGCCCTAATACAATTATATTGGTAGACCTCAATACTCCACTGTCACAAAAAAAAAGATCAACTAGACAAAAAAATCAACAATGAAATATTAGAATTAAATCAAACTTTTGAACAAATGGACTTAGTAGATGTCTACAGAGTGTTCCACCCCACATCAGAATACACATTCTTGTCAGAGGCACATGGGATGTTCAGCAAAATAGACCACAGACTGGCTCACAGAACATGCTTAAGCAAATCCAAAGGAATCCAAATTATTCCATGCATACTATCAAGACCAGGGTGCAATGAAGTTGGAAGTCCATGACAAAAAAACCCCACAAGAACTTCACAAACACATGAAAATTAAATAGCACCCTACTGGACAACCAATGGGTCACAGATAAATTAAAGAAGAGATTAGACATCTTTTACAGCTGAATGATAATGACAATACAACATACTGGAACTTGTGGGACACAATGAAAGCAGTCTTAAGAGGGAAATTTATAGCAGTAAATACCCATTATCAGGAAAACAGAGCAAGTGCATATAAACAACTTAATGTTGAACTTCAAACTTCTAGAAAAAGAAGAGCAGGCTAAACCATAAGCTTGTACAAGTGAGGAAATTATGAAGATCAGAGCAGAAATTAATACACTGGAGACTAAAAAAGCAATACAAAGTAACGATGAATCAAAGAGTTGGTTGTTTGAAAGATTAAATAAAATTGACAAACCCTTAGCCAACCTTATCAAAAAAAGGAAAGAAAAGACTCAAATCCATGCAATTAGGAATAAAAAGGGCAAAATCACAATAGACCCTGTAGAAATCCAGGAAATCATCTATACCTACTTTGCAAACTTGTATTCTAATAAGACGGAAATCACAGAAGAAATGGACAGATTCCTAGATACATATGATTAACCAAAGCTAATCAAGAAGATATAAAAATCCTCAATAACTCAATATCAATCAATGAAATCAAAGATATAACTAAAAACCTATCAACAAAGAAAAGTCCAGGCCCTGACAGATTCACTGCTGAATTCTACAAGAAATTTAGTTAAGACCTAACACCACTACTTCTCAAACTCTTTAATGAAATTGAAAGGGAAGCAATACTCCCAAATTCATTCCTGGAAGCAAGCAGTACTCTGACTCTAAAAACCGAGAAGGACCCAACTAAGAAAGAGAATTACAGGCCAATCTCCCACATGAACATTGATGCAGAAATCCACAGTAAGATCCTGGCAAACACACTGCAGCAAATTGTCAAAAAGATTATACAGCATAATCAAGTGGGATTCATCCCAGGGATGGGATGTTTCAACATATGTAAATCCATAAATGTAATACACCATATTAACAGAACCAAGGACAAAAATCATACGATCATCTCAATAGATGCAAACAAGCTTTTGACAAAATCCAACACTCATTCATGTTAAAAATTCTACAAAAAATTGGAATGGATGGTCTTTATCTCAGTCTGATAAAGGCCATCTATGACAAACCAACAGCCAATATCACACTAAATGGACAAAAACTGACAGCTTTCACACTAAAATCAGGAACAAGACAAGGATGTCCACTCTCTCCACTCTTATTTAATATAGTCCTGGAAACTTTAGCAGGAGCAATTAAATAAAAGAAAGAAATAAAAGGAATAAAGATAGGAAAGGAAGAAATTAAGCTATCATTATTTGCAGATGACACGTGCTCTATTTAGAAGACCCCAAAAACTCCACCAAAAGACTTTTAGATTTAATAAGCAAATTCAGTAACGTAGCTGGTTACAAAGTCAACACTCAAAAATCAAGAGCCTTCTTGTACATAAATAACAAACTCACTGAGCGAGAAATCAGGGAAACAACACCTTTTACAATAGCATCCAAAAAAATGAAATACATAGGAATCAATTGTAAAAGACCCATACATTGAAATCTACAATACTCTGAAAAAGGAGATGGAAGAAGATATTAGAAAATGGAGAGATATCCTGTGCTCTTGGGTAGGATATCTCTACCCGTGAAAACGGCCACACTTCCAAAACTGTTACACAGATTTAATGCAATCCCAATCAAAATTCCAAAAGTGTATCTCACAGAATTAGAGAAAACAATCTGAAAACTCATCTGGAACCAGAAGAGACCTAGAATAGCAAAGGCAATCCTGGGCAACAAAGACAAAACAGGGGCCATCACAATCCCTGACTTGAAATTATACTATTAAGCTACTGTGACAAAAACAGTGTGGTACTGCCAAAACAAAAGAAAACAAAACACAGACCTGAAGATCAATGGAACAGATTACAAGATGCAGAAAACAACTGCAGATACACTAAGCCACCTTACCTTTGACAAAGTTACCAAACAAATTCACTGGAAGAAACATAGCCTCTTTAATGGTGCTGGAAAAACTGGCTCTACACATGCCAAAGATTAAAACTAGACCCATACCTTTCACCATACACTAAGCTAAAACTAGAATGGATCAAAGATCTTAGTACTAAAACAGAAACATTAAATCTGCTGGAAGATAAGAGTAGGTAAAACTCTTGAAGACATTGGTGTAGACAA
Source organism: Dasyprocta punctata (assembly GCA_004363535.1). Taxonomy (NCBI): domain Eukaryota; kingdom Metazoa; phylum Chordata; class Mammalia; order Rodentia; family Dasyproctidae; genus Dasyprocta; species Dasyprocta punctata. Next base: position 119,006 of record RJWM01002434.1, read on the forward strand.
AGACTTTATGAACAAAACCCAGATTGCACAGGAACTAAAGAATCAACAAATGGAGCCGGGCGTGGTGGCGCCCGCCTTTAATCCCAGCACTCGGGAGGCTGAGGTAGGAGGAGCGTTGTGAGTTCCAGGCTGGCTTGGGCTACAACGCGAGTGCAAGGCCGGCCTGAGCTACACAGTGCGACCCTGCCTCAAAAAACCAGGGCTGGGAGTTTGGTTCAGTGGCTTAAGCACCTCACAGGCGTGAGGTTGTGAGTTCAATCCCTGGTGCCACCAAAAAAAAAAAAAAAAAATCAACAAATGGGATCTCACCCTACTGAAAAGCTTTTGCACAGCAAGAGAAACCACCAACAGAGTGAAAAGACAACCCACAAAGTAGGAGAAAATGTTTGCCAGCTGTTCCTTAGACAAAGGAATGCTATTGAGACATATAAAGAACTCAAAATCAGTCCTCCCAGATTTAAAGACTCAATCCAAAAATGGGCATCTGAGATGAACACACACTTCTCAGATGAAGAAATACAAACACCAAATAAATATGTGAAAAAACATTCAACATCAATGGGCATTTGAGGTTGCAAATTAAAACACCACTGAGATTCCACCTTACCCCAGAAAGAATGGCTACTATCAAGAAATCAAGCAATAACAAATGTGGGAGGGGCTGTGGGGAAAAAGGAACCCTTCTCCACTGCTGGTGGGAATACAGGTTGGTGCAACCATTGTGGAAATCAGTGTGGAGACTCCTCAAAAAGCTAGGATTGGAGGTCATATTCAACCCAGCTATTCCCCTTCTGGGTATCTTCCCAGAAGAATTAAAAACATCATAAGACAGTGATCTATGTGCACCCATGTTTATAGCAGCAGGGTTTATAATAGCCCTATCCTGGAAACAACCTAAATGCCCAACAACTGAGGAATGGATAAAAAAGATGTGGTGTTTTTATACAATAGACTACTACTCAATCATAAAGAAGGATAAAGTGGACACTTTTTATAGGTAAATGGATGCACCTTGAGACCATACTCATTAGTGAAATAAAGACATACATGTGTAAACATATTGTTTCATTAGTGTGATAAAATGAAGGAAAAAACATATGTGTATGTATCTGTTCATAAAAATAGTTCAGATAGTTTTACTACAGATTTCTCTGAGTCACTGAAGAGAATGATTTGTATTGGTATTGTTTGGACAATTGAAGGCAAATGTCTTGTGCTCTGGGTGAATGATTTGGGAATGACAATGTGCAATGTATGCACCATTGTTAGTCACCGATTAACATACTTTAAAATTTTGTTGTAGTTTTCTTCTTCTTTTTTCTAGAATTACAATGGATTTGAAAAAAAACATGTGCCAAGTTTATTGCTATGATGTATGATTTGAGTGCCCTCCCGAGGAAGCTTGATCTTCAGTGTGGCAGTGATGGAAGAATCTTTAAGAGATGGCATCTAGACCAAGTAAATTAAATCACTGGGTGTGCTTCTCTTGGAAGGGATTAATGCTGGTCTTGTGAAGTGACTTCTCATGAAAGCAAGTTGTTATGAAAGAGAAAGTCTGACCCTAAATTGCTCTCTGGCTTCCTGTTTTGTGATCTGATCGGTCTCTCACGTATGTAACTCCCATCATTAGGTCATCTGCCATGTTGTAATATAGCCAAAGGTTCAAAATCTGTAAGCGAAAGGAACCTTTTCTTTATAAAGTACTCACCCTCAAATATTTGGCTATAGTAACAGAGAATGGATTGAACAGTTATGAAAAAGAAAAAAGAAGGTGCTATCACAAATTTAAGGAGATATGACAACTAAATTGAATATGGTATCTTACACTGGATCTTGGGTGAAAAAAAGTGTTTAAGTGAGAAAACTGATAAAATTAGTGAATATATAATTTAGTAGGATTATACCAATGTTGATAAATATAGTATGGCCAATGTGTTGACAATATGGGAAAGAAGTTATTGAATGAACCTAAATTCCCATGAACTAATAAATTCATAAAGAGATTGAGTTACACACACAATGAAATAACAGTAAGCCTTTAAAAAAAAAAGGAAATTTATCATTTGCAATAATGAGAATGAACTTAGAAGACAGTTTTCTAAGTGATATGAGCTAGGCAGAGAAAAACAAGTATTACACATTCCCACTTATATGTGGCATCTAAAACAAGCTTATAGAAGAGAGTAAAACGGTGATTGCCAGAAGCTAAAGTATATGAAGAACAAGGTGTTGCTTAGTGGGTAAAAAGCTTTGGTTAGGAGGTATAAGATTTTGGGAAATATTATACAGCGTGGTGAATATATGTAATGATAATGTATTCCATTCTTCAAAACTGGTAAGAGAAGCCAGGCGTGGTGGCGCACACCTTTAATCTCAGCACTCGGGAGGCTGAGGTAGGAGGATCGTTTTGAGTTCGAGACCAGCCTGGACTACAAAGTGAGTTCAAGGCCGGCCTGAACTGCACAGTGAGACCCTGTCTCAAAAAATAGGGCTGGGGATTTAGCTCAGTGGTGCAAGTGCCTGCCTGGCAGGTACGAGGTTATGAGTTCAATCCCTGGTACAAAAAAAAAAAAAAAAAAAAAACTGGTAAAAGAGAATTTCAAATGCTCCCACCACAAAAAACACACAATAAATATGCAAGGTGACTTACACATTAATTTCTTGATTTAATCATTCCCTTAAATACATCTCATAATGCCACTTTGTAATCTCATAAATACAATGGTACCCCAGTTCATGAATACTTTTGCTTAAAGTCAATTCGTTTCACAAAAAGAACCATTTAGAGAAATTTTGTTTTTGTTTGCGAACTCTACATTGAGTGGGAAACATAACCACAGTCATCTTTCCCACACAAATATAAATGTGGCCATCTTTTCCAAAATCATAAAACAAGTTAAGCTCATGAACCAAGGTATCACTCTATATACAATATTTCTAAGTTGATCCTGTCTGAACATTACAAATGAGTAGTTGATTTATTATCTGAAGAACTGCTTGTGTAAATATGAATCAGAGTACTTTGAAAAACATATTTTAACTGGGAAATTATTATAGTTCCCTACCTAATTTATTATCTAATTATCCTAAGAATTCTTCTATGTATTTCTTTTCCCTGCAAATTAATAGAGGAAAGAATACACACACACACACACACACACACACACACACACACACACACTTTCTGGGAATAATGGAGCTAGTCAAGTGCTCTGCCACTAGAGCTATCCTACTAGTCTGGAAAGAATGATTCATGTGGGAATTAGCCTCAAATCTGAAATATCGGAATCATCATCATATTTATAAATTCCCTCTGATGCTGACCCTGTAATAGTCACTACAGGTAACAACTCCCAAGGACAACAGAAATGTTTACACACACACACACACACACACACACACTTTCTCTCAAATACACCTCCTACCCAATTAAATGGAATAAAAATTTAATTTACTGAATTGGGAAATTCTGAATCTTTGTATGTTTTATTCTTCTACTTTTGCCATGAAGTTTTCCCGGTATACTTCAGACAAGTAAGGTATTTCCTTTTCTCTTGGAAAATGTGGAGACATTATGTTAAGCCATTTCTGCAGGAAAAAAAATACAAAAGATGGACTGGAGAGTAGAAACAGGGATATTTAAGCTGAGGACATATAATTTGTGAATGAATGGTTTAGTTCAAATTATAGTACTATGTCATGTTAACAGTTGTTTCAATAATAGCTATGATCAATCAAAGACAAAAATCAAAAATATTTTTAAAATACTCCAGAATAGCTGATACTTTACATTTTACACTTAAAAGAATTGCTGAATTTCAAGAATATTTTCAATTTCACAGAAGTCTCCATAAAATACCAACTGCCACATGAACTATAACCAAAATGTAAACAACTGCCTAACCACCTCGCTGATAGATAAATATACCTTATATTGGTCTTCGTTCTGGTATTTTAGCTTGAACAGTCCCTTAATAAATATTACTTTACATATTTTTTTCTTAAAATATGGTTTATGGTAAGTGTTGAATTACTTTTCATTGTTAAGGCATCTATCTTCATTTCAAAAATTAATTATTTTCATGACTATAAATATGAATTAGCTTTACTTTGATTTAGCTTAACAGATAGCTCCTGCCTTAATTAAATCAGTATATACTTTCATTTAAATAAAATAACTAGTGTCTAATTATATAGTTTGTCAAGGTTTTAAACAACTTTACCTAGTTGAATAGCTCATGTAAAAAAATTTAAGTAGTAAATCATTTTATTGTATCTTCTGATATCAGTTCAAAACACATTTATAACTAATAATTATACAATAGAACTATTTCTGCTATTAACAGTAATCAACTTGCAGGCTACATACAGTATTAAGTGTTCTGTTTATAAATTACTGTGTTTATTTTTGCTACCTGCTTTGGCCAACTAACAATTTAAAGTTAACAAAGCTGTGAATGGTAACACATGCCTGTAATTTCAGAAGGTGATGCAGGAGGGTCAAAAATTTGAATCTAGCCTGGAAAATTTGGTGACTTGGCAAGATCTTGCCTCAAAATAAAATAATATTAAAAGAGCAGAGCAGGTGGCCCAACATGAAGGCCCTGGGTTCAATGCTCTGCACTGCTTCAAAAAAAAAAAGTTAAGGTATGTGGTAGTTCAGCCTCAGTACCATAACTATTCCAAGCATTCAAGACAAAGTTCTGGAATCTCACAGGTTGGACTGATAACACAGAATCACAAGATGTTCACTTACTAAAAAATCTACAGAAAAATAAAACAAATAAAACACCTCATTGGACAGTGCTAGCAATACTCTACAGTGTACAATAACTTCAAAATAGCCTGAAACCATTACTTAGCTGCCCAGGAACATACAGATATCCTCACGGTGAAATTAATTTGGTATTCCCAAAAAAGAGAGATGGAGATTATTGAAGGGGTATAATATTTATTTTCCCTTTCTCTTCCTTTCTGCCTTCTTCTCTTTTCCCTTTCCTTTTTGTTGTCTGTCTGTCTGTCTGTCTGCCTGTCTTTCTTTCCCAAGCTAGCCTCAAACTTGTGATACCCCTGGTCTCAGGCACCTGAGCACATAGCTGGGATTACAGATGTATTCACTGTGTTTGCTTTCATTTAGGGGGAGGGCACATTGCTGGGGATTGAACTCAGGACTAAGCAAGTGTGCCACCACTGAGCTACATTTCTAATCCCTGATGTAAATTTGCAAAGCAGATTAAAATCATCAAAATTTTAGAATTTCCTCAGTAAAAATATGAGGAGGGTTCATAAAATGCAATATTTTTTCTCAAATTAATCAAGCTTTCAGTATGGAAGAAAATTAAACTGCTACGCTAAGTAAAATAAGTCAAATGCAAAAGGATAAATATTACATGACTTGACTTTCATATGGCATGACGAATATGTGAAATCACAGTGCTACAAGCTGTATGACAAGGATAATGTACTTAACAGCATTGGTGTGTATATTTTAAGATGGGTGAAATGCTAAATTTCATGGTATTCATATTTTATAACAATAAAGATAAAAATCCAATCCTAAAACACAATTTATCAGCAATGTCCAACATTTTCTCTTCTTGATTGAGCAGTTAAAATTTCCAGAGATTATGGCTGACCTCCTTCTTTCAATTTTCTTTAAATCTATCCTGTTTGCTTCTTACACAAAAAATCCAACGCTTTCATTTCTCACTGAATAGACAAAATACAGTTTAAACTCATAAGTTGATCCATTTTTCAATGTGTTACTTCTAAACATATACTGAGCTTTCCTTCTTGCTTCCTCCTTATTAAAGACAGTCTCATCTTCAACTATTGCATAGCTTCACACGTTCAATACTTTTTCTTTCTTTTCTCAAGAATTTTTAATCTCTTCTTCCATTCTGCCAGTTAGTAAGAAGGGTTACAAGGTTGGGAAATGTTATCCTGAAGTTGAGTCAACTAAAAAGCACTACAGGTGACACTTATGGACGTAACAGAGATGTCACATAAATGGGAGTTTCTAGGCTCTTTTGATACGTGGAAACTATGGAATCATGGAACCATGGAATAAGTCTGATTCCTAACTATGGTGCTTAACTGTGTAAGTATAAGCAACTCATTTAACCTCTCTTTAGCCTTAGTATTTTGTGGGAAAAAATAAGTATGACTGCCTTCACAAAGATATTTTAAGAATTAAATAAAATAATGCATTCAATTGATGCTTGAATTAGTTAAACATATTAAAAGACCAAGGAGCATTCTCAAAATACATGACGTTTAAAAAGAAGAGGGCTTGAAATGTCCCTCAGCAGTACAGTACTCATCTAGCATATACATGGTCCTGGATTCAATTTCCAGTATCAAAATAAAACAAGCAAAAATACAGGGCAAGGTGGCACACTTGGAATCCCAGCACTCTGAGAAGCTAAGGCTAGATCTCATGTTTGAGCCTGTCTTGGTTACTTTTCGCTCGTTGCCCAAACAAAATACCTGACGCCCAAAATTAGGGAAGGAAAGGTTTATTCTTACAGTTTCTTGGGAGTTTCGGTCCACACTTAGTTGGCTTCAAGTCAGCATGGGGTGGCAGGGCTGCCGTTCACGGCGGCCGCCAAGCAGCAAGGCGCACTGGCGGGGGGCAGCGGGGGGCGGAAGCAAGCAAGAGGAAGACCCGCCTTCCCTTACACTGTATGTCGGCTCCACCCCTGGGCGGGTACAGCAAACCGAACACAAGCAAGTGCCAGACTTAGCCCCATCGAAAGTATGTGAGGACTTGGGGGTACATAGCATATCACCCAATACAGAGCCCATACCAGGCAATTTAGTGACTTAAGATAGAGACCCTGGGCTTTTCTCAAAAAATAAAAAGGGGCTAGGGATGTAGCTCAGTGTGAGGATGCTCGATTCCCACCTCCATGTGGGGTGGGGGGTGGGGGGAGAGGGTGGGTTTGCTGCCTTGAGTACTCAAGTTCGTGGTTAATGACAAGAGGCGCATGTGCCGCGTCCTTTTCTAGCCATGTTCTGCTGACAAAGTCCAAACATGGAAGGAAAGAGGGACCCACGTTCTGCTGACAAAGTCCAAACATGGAAGGAAAGAAAGACCCATGTTCTGCTGACAAAGTCCAAACATGGAAGGAGGACATTTCCTAAGAAAAGGCCGCAGCATAAAAATTGGCTTTGTGGGAATGGGTTAACATTTCTTGGAAACTATAGCGTTAACTTGTGCGCTGATCCAATTTGGAGGATTTCTTTTATTTTCTTTCCTGTGCACCAAATTAGTAAGCAAAATATAAAAACTCCCTAAGAACAAAAGATAGTTAATAAAATTTTTTTTTACAATTAACGGTATATTGGTCTGACACTTAAGTAGGACTAACAAGATCAAGGTCAGACCAAAAGTTTGAGAGCCCTTAAAGATAATAATAATGACCAGCTGGCTGGAGCTGTCTAGGAACCTCCTTACAGAGAGGCTAATATATTACTATAGGGGCGAGGAAGATAACACGTCCTTACAGCTGCAAGAACATCACAGGGAGATAGGGGGGCTAAATCAGGGCTAAATATAATCTTATGTTTTGTAGGCTTCTAGATAGGATACCACTATGGAACATTTACTAGTAGTAAAACACGCTTCAAAGTCTTTAACTAGATATAAATTTTCTGCCTATGCTAACTAATCATATAACTATAAAAACCATGTTATCATAGAAACACCTGTTTATTTTTTTCTTTTATCTAAACCTTCAACCCTGGCCAGAAAAAAAGTATATAACATTCTGTTTGAGCTTACAATAAAAAAAACAGATTCACACAGTCTCTGAGCTGTTTGTGTGTCTGTTATCCACGCGCCGACGCTCAGCCCACCTTCGGGGACTCTGTGGACCTAGCCCGGCTGGACCGCGGCACGCATGTATGTCTACATGAATGAAAAAGGAAGGAGAGAGAGAGAGGGACAGAGAGAGTGCAAGAGCAAGTGAGCAGATGTTCAGGAGGGCAAAACAGTGACTGACTAGTATAATTAGCAGACATCAGTAATCTGGATGCTAGAAAGGCTCTACTACAGGCTGGATGAAATATCCTTCAGGATCATCTAATTCTTCTTTGATCACATACTCAATGAAGGGATTTTTTTTCAATTTTATGCTTATTAAGTTTCTGGAGTAGTTAAGACTGGAAATAAAAGGCTGTAAATGCAAGTCTAAATATCTAGCCAGTTGCAGTTGTGTGTGCCTGTAATTTTAGCTACTTAGGAGGCTGTCCAGGAAGATCATAACTTCAAGGCCACCAGGGCAAGTATAGCAAGATTGTATCTCAAAAACACAAAAACCAAACAAACAACTAAGTATATATCAGTATTTTTTAAAAAAGTATGTCCATTTTTATACACATACATAACATGCCTTAATTAATGTTACTATAAGTTCTAAACACTACGAAAGTAACAATAATAAAAATTATAGTTATTCACTAAGAATTTCATTGTACAAGGTCCTATGCTAAACTTCATTTTATAATACACTGGTATTCTCTCTGCTATTAATTTAATTTGAATATTGCTTCAGTACTCAGAATTTAGGATTATCACTTAATCTTATCAAAGAATTCCATGGGCAAGGTATTATCATTTCCCTCGCTTAGTTGATATGAAAGCTAATATAAATGACCAATTTGCCTGAGGACACTCAGTCAGTAAGACGCAGAACTAGAAACCAAACTGTTTCTCACCTTTTTGTTCTTAACCTCCATGTTACACAGACTCTGCCTTAATAATTAGAAAGTTTAGTTAAGGATGATTTATCCCTCAAAATGTGATCAATTCTGAGTGATAAAATTAGTTTTCCTTTTGAAAGCTCTGTCCAATATTTCTAGAAGGTCTCCTCCATCAACATGATCTATGTCTTAAGGAATCAAACAAAAAAGAAAAGGGAAAAAGGGAGAGGAAAATGAGGTCAAACTTCAATTCAACTTGGATCTCCCTTATCTTCCCTTCATGGAAATTTAATCATCTCTAATCACTCATTCATTCATTCACTCATTCATTTCAGATAAAAAGGAAAGCTTTAGTTACCCGGATTTTTTTTATTAGTACATCCCTGGTGTCGCAAAAAAATAAATAAATAGATAGATAGATAGATAGATAGATAGATACAATCCCATTTGTTGATTTATGTTATTTCTTGTGTAGTTGGGTTCTGTACAGAAAGTCCTTGCCTATGCTTATGACTTTAAAAGTTTTACCCACCTTATCTTCTAGCAGTTTAAATGCTTCTGTTGTAATTCTTAGATCTGAATCATTTTGATTTTAGTTTAGTGCATGATGAGAGATATGGGACTCCACATTTGGACAGTCAATTTTCCCAGCACCATTTGCTAAAAAGGCTATCTTGCTTTCAGCACGTGTTTTTGGTCCCTTTGTTAAAGATCAGGTAGTTGAATGTGTCTGGGGCTTTTTTTGCATCCTCTATTCTGCTCCATTAATCCCCATGTCTGTTTTGGTGTCATGCTGTAGCTTTGAAGAACTAGAAATCAAGGATTGTAGTGCTTCTTTCTTTGCCTTGTTGTCCAGGGTTGCTTTTGATATTTTTGCCCTCTTTGGTTCCATATGAATTTCAGGATTGTTTTTCTAGTTCTGTGAAGAATATCGTTGGCATTTTAATTGGGACTGCACTGAATCTATGTATCAGTTTTGAAAGTATAGTCATTTTGACAATGTTTGTTCTGCCCATTCCGGAACAGGAGATGTCTTTCCATTTTCTACTGTCCTCCTCAATCACCCTTATCAGAGTATTGCAGTTTTCACTGTAGAGGTCGTGGACTTTCTCGGTTATGTCAATTCCTAAATACTTAATTTTTCTTGCTGTTATTGTGAATGCTATCATTTTCCTAATTTGGTTTTCAGCAGGTTCACTGTGGAGGGGCTGTGGGAAAAAAGGAACTCTTCTCCACTGTTGGTGGGAGTGTAGACTGGTGCAGCCACTATGGAAGTCAGTGTGGAGATTCCTCAAGAAGCTAGGATTAGAGATCCCATTCAACCCAGCTATCCCACTTCTGGGCATTTTCCCAGAACTGAAAACATCATACCACAGTGATATCTGTGCACCTATGTTTATAGCAGCCCAAGATCTTGGAAACAACCCAAGTGCCCATCAATCAAAGAATGGATAAAAAAGATGTGGTATTTTTATACAATGGAGTACTACTCAGCTATTAAGAAAGATTGCATTGAGACTTTTGTAAGTAAATGGTCACGACTTGAGACCATACTCGTAAGTGAGATAAATCAAACCCACATGTGTAAATACCGTATTGTCTCCCTAG